>JBCJKH010027727.1:14100-26517 GCA_039877255.1 Loriculus beryllinus | reverse complement strand
CTCAGGAGAGCAGAGTAGAGGGGCAGGATCACCTCCTTGGACCTGCTGGTCACGCTCCTTTTGATGCAGCCCAGGATCCGGTTGCTTTCTGGGCTGCAAGCACACACTGAAGCAGGCTCATGTTCATTTTCTCATCAACCAACACCCTCAAATCTTTCTCTGCAGGGCTGCTCTGAATCTCTTCTCTGCCCAACCTGTAGCTGTCTTTGCTGATCCCATTTAGCACTGGTTACGGTACTTTCTTGAACTGGGTTGACTTGCTGGCTATGTTTTGAAGCTGCATAATTCATTATGTTAGCTTGGATATTATATCCTAACCTTATTTTTAAGAGAACCAAGGACTCTGTAGTCGAACTGTGTCGCAGTTTGAAAACAGTGCTTCTGTATCACAACTTCATGAGATGGGTGGCCTTCTGGTAATGCATGATAATGTCATGTAAACTTAAAAATGATACAAAGATACTACCAAATCCAGCAGCAATGAGAGGAGAAACTTTTGGAGGCCAGACAATATCGCTCACTTCAAAATTGGGAAAAAACATTGGAATCTACACTTCCCAGAGAATAACTAGTAAAGTGACCTTCACCAAGCATACATTTAAAGCTGATTTCTCACGTGTCCTGGCTTTGATTTCTCACGTGTGACAGTCCTGGCTTTGCTAGATAAAGCTTGGAGTAGAGGATAGCTTTATCAATTGGAAGGAAGATTAAAATGTAGTTATGTGAGGATTTATCTGGAGGCAAAAGAAGAGTCCTCCACTTAAGGAGTTTTGGCAGATTTTATTTTCTGTATGCAGCTTATTAGTTAAATCCTCCAAAATGATCTGTATAGATGTGACAGTCTGAGCTGGAAGACTTGTCAGCATGCCGCTATGAAAACATTTAGGTGAAATGGGTTTCATGGCCTTGGCCCAACTTCCAGAGGCCTTTTGATGTGTCAGTGAAGATAAAACTAGATACCGTTCTCAGCCCCCTGTGTCTCTTGACGATGCATGGACACAGAGGTGCTTTGGCATTCAGTGTGGTGAAGTGAGCTATGCCACAGGCCACTGTGCTCTGTCTGTGACCACCAGCACATAATGTGTCTTTGAACTTCAGCAAATGATGATAAAACAACAAACAAGCCGAGGAAAGGCAAAGTTTCCACCCCTCTTGTTATGTTTTGTAGGAAATATGTTTAAAATTCCTTGGTGGAGGGGGGGGAATGGGTCACCCTGAGTCCTAAACTTTCAGTCAAAGGGGAAAAAAACCACTTTTGTTTGCTTTATTTAAGTACAGACTGGATTATTCAAGGGTAGCAAATTGGGGAATTTATATCTATATCTTGCTGTATATGATTTTATAACTCGGAAGAGAGCTGGCACATGCAGAGACTGTTAAAATACTTTCCTTTGCAGAGCCCTCCATCTCCCTTCGGAATGTCTGGCTGATAACAGCGGTGATGCAAGGAGATATATTTATAGTAACCTTTGTCTAGACAGGAAAACTGGTTATCTGGGCAGATGAGCATGTGTGTCCACATCTGGGCTGCTTTGTTTTTTTTCTCTCCCAGGCCTTACTAGGGTTTCTTCCACCTGCTGCTGTGTGATCCAGTGAGTCAATGGTTAAAATGTATGTTCTTTCTCTCTGCTCTTTCCATTCTCTGCACTCTTCTTTTTCTTCTCTTCCTGTCTGAGAATGGGGGAAGGGGGATTGCAATCACAGTTCATCCTTTCCAGCACTGCCTTTATAGACTTCCTACTAGACAGGCTCTTGGGCTTCTGGGTTGCTAATGCTTCCTGTTTGCAGTGTTCTCTTGGATGAGATTTTCAAGGCTTTTAGTACTTTATGGGTATGAGCACAGGTCTTAACGATTGCTTTAGGAAACAAATGAAGAGCCAGCAAACTCCCTTGTGTTTCCTACTTCCATTTTGATGTTTTGCTGCCCTGCTGAGCCTTCTGGCTCCTTTTCCTCAGGCGACAGAACACAAGCTGGAGAGATGTTTTCTTATCTGTGGGAGCCCTTCTATCAACTTTATAATTTTTCTTTCTTGGATTTAGGGATAACACTGACTTGGGCTTTTTCCTTGTTTGTGTAGCTGAACTCCACAAGCATTTATTTTGCAATCTGTAGAAAGATTCCTCACTGGCATTGAGAACTGAAGTCCCCATTTACAGGGCGAGTGCAGTGTAGACAAGAAGTCTTCTTTGCTGCAGTGCAAACTCATGGCTTTTTGCCTTGTGTGTTGTGGACATGAGTAAGAGGATTATCTTCTTCCTTTTTGCAACAACTTTTTATATCTTTGAAGCTCCCTTTTGCCATGTTCCTCCTGCACTCACTTCTTCACAATAAGTAGTATTGATACAGTCGATCTTTCCCTGTAGATCATATTTTCAAGGTAAGTAATCATGCTTCTTTTTTACCCCTGGAAGTGATTGCCCAGGGCTGAACACACTCCTGTGTCTGAGGTCTTTTATTACTGAATAAAGTGATTCCTTCAGGTTTCTTCATTTGTACTTCTTTTTTGATTCTAATACAACCTGTGGGTGGAGTGGTTTGGTTTTAAAACAGCACAACATTGCTGACATGTGAATACTCTTTCTTTTCCTGTCCTTAGGAAATGTCCTCTTCTGCAAAGTGCAAAACTTAGCCAGTTACCTCATGCTTTATGTTTATGCAGTTGGTTATTTTTATCTAAATGGTGAACCCTATGGCTATTTTTTTAGTCAATTTATCCATATAATGTCAAACTCTAATCCTGTTATCCATTATTCTTGCTAATCCTACCAAATTTTAACTATTGAAAAATCTAATAAGTATGGTCCTAATTGTGCTACTCAGGTAACTAAGGAACACATGGAATATTGTTGCCTGTAGGAAAGCTTTTTTGGTCCATCACTGTTTTACCTATGAGCCACTGCAAACTGCTTTATACCTAGCTCTTTCTGTAACTACAATTTATGTAACTGTGAATCCTCTGAGGGCTTTATCCAGCCCATGATTTCTCAATTTGCTTATGAAAGTACTATTAAAGATGTCAAATGCCTTTTGAAGTTGAGATATGAAATCTCTTGCTTTTCTGCTATTCATAGAGCTGGGTTGCCCTATGATGGAAGAAAATCAGGTTGACTTCATACAGTTTGTACTTAGTAAGTGCATGTTAATCGTTCCTCGTCTTGTTATGCCAAACTTTCAAAATTTAACTTATTTTTCTTCTCAGTTTAGAATTCTGAAGTTTGTCCATTAAAACAAAGCATAGAATGGAAATACAAATCTAACATTTCCTTTTTTATCCTCATCTGTGTGTTGGATACCATTTGTTGACAGGAGTCTACTTTCTGTGTGGTTCTACGTGGTGCCCGCCTGGGACAGGCTGTGCTGAGCGATGTTCTTCAAGCTGGCTGTGTCCCAGTGATCATTGCAGACTCTTATATTTTACCTTTCTCTGAGGTTCTGGACTGGAAGAGGTTTGTACCCTCACTGCTGTACATTGAATCTCTGCATAAGAAACTTCATTGCATTCAGTGATTTGAATAAGATCTGTGTAAGTCAAGTGTACTGGGCACTACAGGGAATAGAATACAGACTACGATACATTGCAGTCTTTGCCCTTGATATATTATGCATCAAAAATGGGAGAGGAAAGCAAGTGAGGCAGAGGTGGCAGAGTGTTTGATTATCTTGTAGCTGATCATATATTTTCTAAACCAAACTTGCTTTATTATCTTGTGCTTGAATTCAGTGAGAACTGGTCTGTATTCAGGCTCTTTTAAGGAAAGTATATGCATCACTTAAAAGCTAAATTCACCATAGTATCATGATTTCTAAGTTCATCTGAGACTGAAAGGTATAATTATTCTGTAGCTGAGTACACTGTGTTAAGAGTTTAGATTATTTTTCCAGGCATGCACTACGCCCAGTTACGTGATCTTGGGATAATATGTACAGAAGTTCCTAGTCTGCATACATAGCACTGTATATGCTGTATATGACTGTATGTGTATTACTCTTTAGTCACTTCAGAAATCTCAGCTGACAGCAAGGCAGTGGTAATCCAGAGATGAGAAATGAGAATTTCTGGGTATCTGTCCCTTCCATATTTATCAACTTCTCTGTGTAGATCAGTCCAGGCTTTTGTGGCATTATCTGTGAGCAGACTGACTAGTACTGCGAAGGAACCACTACAGAATGATCAACTACACTGAGAGAAAACTGCTTCTTTCTGCTAATACCTTCTGAATGTGTCTTATTAGAATAGGACAAGATTCTGGATTGGAAAAGTAGTTGACATCTTTTAATGTGTAACTTCTTTTTATCTTACCATTTATTTTCTGTGTTTTTTGCCTATAGGGCCTCTGTTGTCATCCCTGAAGAAAAGATGCCTGAAATGTACAGTATTCTGCAAAGTGTCCCCCAGCGACAGATTGAAGAGATGCAAAGACAGGTAAAATAATGTACTGTGCTTAAATGATTTTCCTTTGTTTATGGTTGGAGCTTAGGTTCGTACACCTGCCTTGCTGTGAAATCTGTTGGAATGCAGAAGCATCTCATGTATTCATGTTAATACTTTCTTTATGCGAAGCATATGCATTCACCATTACTTTTCAATGTTGTGTCTCTACCCATCACTGGTGCAGCTAAATGTGTTTAACAGCAGCTGTTGATCAGTCCTACATTACCCATCAGGTGAGGGAAGTAAGAATATTACTTATGATTGTGGCTGCAAAAGACCACTTCAGTAGCAGACTTTTTTGCTCCAACCTACTATATTAATGTATTTGCTGTTATGAAATACAGTACAGGATCTTTAGCATCCATGGTGAACGATGCCCAGTCATCCTGGGTTGCAGCAGATCTCCTGAAGAGGTTTTAACTAGTGCTTTTTCATGTAAAGATCACGTGGTATTTGTCATGTGTGGAGGCTGCCAATTTCTACCAATGTAGTCAAAGTCCACTTTCTACACATTGGGATGGGAGCTGTCACTGAGTGCAGGTGTACTGCCTACTGTCATATATTAACATACTTCTAATGAAATCACAGTGTATGTTTGTTTCTTTTTTTCACCATAGTATTTATATTAAAAAAGAAGTTCAGGAGTCTTGCCTTTATCTCAAAAGAAGTTTTGGTTTGTAAATAAATTTTAATCACCCAACATGAGAGAGAAGTATTAAATCCAAAATGTTTTCAGTATTTTAACAAAGTTGACAGTTTCTCTCTGTTACTTCTTTGGTGACTGAAGGAACTGAAATCACAGACTGTCCAAACTCATGAATGAAGTCCGTGTTGGCTGGGTATATAGTCAAAAGGAAATTCCTTACAGTTTGCTCCAGCTGGTGCTGATTCCTGTCTATTAGCTTTGCTGTTATGGACACTGTTAGTGGCTTTAATTGTAGAGCTCACACACAGTGCAAGCTCAACAAATGAGGACTGTTAGCCATGTGAGGATTTTCACAAAGTGTGAAGATTTTTGTTGTCAGATTAGGGCATAGGATTCAAGCACATTGTTCTGTTGGCTGGAATATATAGATTACATTTTGAGCCAGTGAAGAGGTGAGATGTTAACATATATTGTAAACTTAGTATCTAGGATCCTTTCATCCTTGTCACCTCATTGTACCTGAGCGTGTACTGTTACAAGACAGGGAGATGGTGTTACTGTTTTTCCTGAAGAGGAATTGAGGCATAGAAGAAGTAAGAGCTGAGTATATAGGTAAACAGTAAACAGTGATTTCAGGTGACTTTTAAAGATGCAAGAACTGTGCAGGCATGTTTGTGATTCCCTTACCCAGCCTTAGTGGCAGTCATCTTTGTGTGGCCCTTACAAAAAGCAACCCGAAGTGTGGTTTTTCAAGGTATAACCTACAGCATTCTAGTTCCTTCTACCTAGACAATGCTAAAACTGCACAGTATATATTAATACTGGCTATATGGGAGAGAATGGACTCTCAAATTTAGCAGTAAATAGCTTTTCACACCTGAATTCTGTTCCCAGCTTCACTTCATCCTGTGGATAGGGAAGCTGCAAATATCACAGCAGCCGTCAGAGGTCTCCTTTCTCTCTAGTCGCATCACCCAAATGAACCCTTTTGGTGGGGCCCACTGGTAGCACCAAAAGTTGCTACGAGGGATGGCAAGTGAAAAAATAGCTTTGCTCTTGCAGCTCCTAGAAGCATGGTTTTGCTCTATTTTCTTTTTTCTCTCTGACATGTAGTTAATACGAGGGACTTTTGCCTAATAAAGCTTTAAAACTGACATTGAGTCTCTTGAAGTGTGCATTGATTTTTTTCTTACTGTCTATTTTACTAATATCATAAAATAATAATTTTGGGTTAGTGTTCTACAGAGAATGCACTTGGCGTTATGGAAAGCTTGCACAGTACTTTTAAAGTGTGAAATCAGAAAACAACACTAGTTTGTTTAAAAACAAACAGACAAACGAACCAAAAACATTCACAATGAAATAAATCAACAAGCCCCCTCTTAATTCAGATGATCAGTAGGTTATCTATATTATCTGTAGTTCCATTAAATTAAGTTAAAATAGAAGATATTTTAATACCCAGCATGCAGTTGTAGCCTGTGCCTGGAGTGAATTTTGTTGGGTTATAGATGGTTTGCAGTAATCACTGGGTCCAAAGCATCGCTGCCACTATTGAAAACAGTGGTTCTGTTGACCAGAGGTGGGAAGGATGTTTTCTTACTCTTGCATCTTGATGCTTTTGTTAAAGATATAGCTGTGTGTTTTGGTAGCAAGAGTGTGAGGATGAAATCGCAAGGTCTTTCTTTCTCTTGTCGTTGTGAATTTATTTCTGGATGCGTATTGAGGGTACTTAAACATGTTATCCAGACATTTCATGTCCTGATAGTCTTATTTACAAGGTAAAGTCCTAGTGTAAGCATCTGTGAAATTCCCTTGCTGACACATGGTTCTACATTGTAGCTATCTGATAAGGTGAAAATGTACTTAGTGACTGATATTGTGTGGGCTGCCAGTAACTTGATTGCTTTTCCTCATTGATAGATATGCACTAATATTCCACTTGTGCTACAGATTCTTGTTTCCTTCCTCCTTATCAGTGTCACTGTTGCACACTTGCTGTCTTCCGTTTAAATGGTTTGGGAAAGTATGTTAGGACTTCCTGGCTAGACAAAACATCTTCCCAGTATTTTTTTAGTGTCTTCACTGACAATGTGCAGGAATCCGTGAATGAAAATTCACAAAATCAGGCTAAAGGGGTGATAGTAGAAGAGATAATCTGAAGTTGGAGTGAAGCTATTGAGGCTGGTGCTAAGGGTAGTTCAGAAGCAAAGTGAATTTGGGCTTGTTTTTGCTGGCTGGGCTTAAACTGTTAAGTACCACTCAGCCGCTCATGTGGGATGGGGAGGAGAATCAGCTTCTTGGACAGGGAATTACTAAAATGAAACTCAACTAATACCCGTGTATAGAATGAATCTGCAAATGAACTGGAGTGATTAATGCATGTTTTCAGATGTGATCTATAGCACTCCTTTATTCTGTTTAGCCATGGAAGGGCTATGGATGCTTCAAAGTGCTCTGGTTTTGCATGTAACCGATGTATTTCAATAATATTTAAACAGATTTCTTTGCTGCTTCAGCTTCAAGGGCTAATAACGTAATTCATATACAATATTTTGATGCTTATTTTTTCTGGCAAGTGGAAGAGGACTGACTTGAAACTGGTCTTGTTCTGGGTTTGTCTTGTGGTGTGTTCTAGTTTTCTCTGAGCTTTGCTCTTATTGAGATGGAAACAGATAATCACTATGATAATGTCCATTCTTGTTTTTACGTTACATTTTTACATTGTTTGGTATAACAGTGACAAAAACATTGGTCCACAACTGATGTTAAAATGAGGAAAAAATGATCTTTGCAAAAAGCTTTTATTAAACTGGTATGAAAGTTGTTTTACAAGATCTCACTGTTCCCTTTGCAGTGAGGATGTGATTAGGTTTCTGAAATAAAGATGGTTCTGTTGCACATAAAATTCTACTAGGGTAGACAATATGTTTTTGGTGAAGACTTGTGAAACATGTTTTGCCAGTACCTGCCAATTAATGTACTTTAATGTAAATTAAGAAACCAGTTGACACGTTCTGACATGAGTATGGTTGAGATTATCCTCTCCTTAGCCAAACAACAAATCCTTGCTCTAAATTTCTCCTGGTTTGAGTAGGATAAAGCATGCATTCATCATACCTGTCAGAACTTCTGGGTCTGATAACCTTTGTGGGATTGGAGCACTGCTGCCCGACTGCTTTGGTTTCAGTGGTTCTCTAGATTATGACTAAATTCTTATGGAAAACCTGTCAATTAAATCAGATCTTATTGTAAATGTTAGCTTGTCAGTTCTCTTTGTTGATTAAGTGCTCTCTTTGCAGCATTTTATTGCAGTTGATACTCTGGCAATTGTGCATCAAGGTTGAAATAGATATCTATACACATAAATACACACACACATAAGTATATATGTAAATATGATTTTTTTCAGTTGAAATAGATTGTCTGCTTTTAATGAGTATTCTCAATGCTTAATTTTTTCTTTGTTTCTGGAGGTACTTCTGGCCATACGTCTGTTGGAGAAGAGAGCAGAGCTCTTAAAGAGAAGTAATTACATTTAAAATAAATCAGAACCTATATTTGAACATATTTTCCAATAGCTTGTACAGTGATCAATGCAAATATGATGAGGATGAAATACAGGTGCTTTAGCTTTGGAGTCATCTGTGGCTGGTATGACCTGGGCTGTGATTTCCTTTCCAGTTTTACACAACTTTGTTTTGCCCAGTTGTTTTGTATATGGTATAAACCGGGAAAGAGATTTATTGGTTTAAGCAGTGCTGAAGTGTGGGAAATCAAAGTTAATTTCTACTGTCCTGCTTTATACCTGATTGTGCTGAGATCTCTGGCGCTTAACTATATTAACTTACACTTCCGTTGTTCAAATTTGCAGAACATTTTGCCCTCAACAATTGCTGGTTCAGTTCTCTGTGTTCCCTCACAAAAGGGAATGCTTTATGTGCTCATAGCCTAGTCTACACTGTAGTGAAAAGTTGTTTTTCAGTACTACATGTACAGTCTTTGTCCATGAGAACTGGAGACTGGCATATGACAGCTCATATAAACTGCAGTGTATTGGCCATCAAAAAGAGCCTCTGCTTGTTGAGCTGCTAAAATTAATAGCAGTCAGGATGAAACTTCTGCATCTCTGGGGTTGCTGCCTTGTCTGTTTTCTACAGTAATGTTGTCATTCTCATTTTCTTTGAAGCTTCCTTGAACCATCCCCCTCTCACAAATAGTTCCATATGGAGTCTGAAACACTGGCAGAAGTGCCCAGAGGCATGTCGATAAGCAGCTCAACTGCACACCTACTGATCCGGCAGACTTGGTGCTGCATCCATAGGCTTTCATTTTCTCTGCATCCCAAACCAGCACCCAGGTAATAGCAAAGTTCTAGCAATGGGGAAGCAAGAAACAGAAGTAATAGACCTACATTGATAGAGTGATAGTTGACATCTTGTGTTGCTTCTGAAGAAGAGTGAAATAGGTAAAGGAAAAAAGGCGGAACAAAGCTTTTCTGCTATGGGCTCATACCATGGCTTGTATAATTTCCCTCTCAACAGAGTGTTTCTGATGTTTTGCTTTGAAAGCCTGTTAATCCCTAGAAACATATTTCACCACTGTAGTTGATACAGAACTGTCTTAACTGTGTGAAAGCTTCCTGCAGCTTATATTTGAGCCTCTGTGCCTTTTTCCCCTTCTTTTTGGGAGAAGAATGAGTCTATCTGAATATACTGATATATTGTAAATATTTTTCCTCACTAAATATCAACATACTTGGAAGTCTTTTACTACAGATAGACTCATGCAGGCACAGGATCAGAATATGAAAGTCTCTTCAATGGGAAGAGTTATTCCTCTGTTTATTTAGGCATTCTTTCTCACTGAACAGATTTTAGGTAAGGAGTTTATTTTCAAAAGAAGGCTTTGTGTGCCTGTTCCTCTTTGGCTTTATAACACTTCCCACCTCCTCAAAATAAAGCTTTTGAAGTAATATCTAGTCTGGAAGACTGGGTGACTTTGTGTGCTCTAATGGTACAAGAATGAAGAGCTAGTGTTCTTGAGTGCAGGAATTCTTTTCATCCTGGTTTCCTAGGGAAACAACGCTATGATCACATACAATGTGCATGCTGATTTCTCTTCTGATTTCTGTTACTGCCCAATTTCAGTCAAACTTACAGAGAGTTGGAGATGCTCGAGATAAGAAATTCCATAAAATCAGGGAGCTGTGTACAAAGTTTTCCCAGAATAGGGTGTTTTTTTAAGGGAAAATTTGCAACTCAAGCTAACAGTAATAGAAAATAACCCCTTATGAATGATTCTGCTTTGGGAAAGGTTTTACTTGAAACTGCACATCTCAGGCCAAAGAAAGTTGGGCACAGCATGACCAGGTGATACAGTGACGAATGAAATTCAGTCCATAGTTAGGTTCTTCCAGCTTAAAAAGGACGTAATAGAGCAAGGATGATCAGAAGTTTCAGAAGAGTGATTAAATAACCTAACACTGTTCATCTGACAATGAATGACTGAGGGTAAGGTGAGTAGCAGGAATACAATACAGATCTATAAAATAAGAAGGTCATGAAGAAAGTGAATGGATAGGACTGTACATTGTTTGATAAAATTTCATTTGAAGTTTCCTAGGACTTGTATTGTTGGGAATCTGGCCTAAAAAACTGAAGAAGGAGAGATGATCTTTTCCCAGAACTAGTAGGTAGCATGTAGGACTCACTGCTTCAGCATTTTATGAGAGTGAGGGGGTTTTATTTGCATTAAGGGAGAATGAAGAAATCCAGAGAAGGAAAATCTGTCAGAGATGAATACGAAGATACACCCTCTGGCTTAGAAGTTCCTGAGTTGCAGACTTCTGGAAGCTGGAGAGTGGTAAGGGGAAAAAGAGGGGGGAAAATGTGAGCTAAAGGTACCTGCTGTGGACTGTTGTCAGAGATAGAATACAGGAGCAGAAGGCTGTTTGGTCAGATGTGGTGCAGTTGCTGTGATGCAGCTTCAGGACTCAGGTTTGCAGGAAACCTTGTTATTATAATACCTTGTAGAATAACCTTGTTAGATTGTCAGTAGGTTTTTTAAATGCATCTTAACTTCACTGGCTGCTGAACACTTCAGTGAGAGAGTATTGACTGTGATGTATGGTTTCCTCCTTTGTATGAATGGACAATTCACTCTCCTGAAGCCCCACAAGATACTCTCAAATAGTGGCCACGCAGCATTCTTAGGTTTTATTAACTAAAGTTTTAGATAAATCTTGTCTTTTCAGCCCATGTAGACAATTAAAAGCTACAAAGGCACGTAAATTAAGGTTTAAAAATGTGGATAGAAGACATGTAGTTCACAGTGTTTGTTCCCACAGTTGGAATACCTGGACAAGCTATAGTGGATTTTCTAGTGCATGTCCCATGTGCCTCAGCCCTGACCTGAAGAAAAGTTCAGACTCTGGGTCAAACAGAGCTGAAGACACATGCATAAATCAATGACTTGTTTTAGTGCCACGTTAAAACAACATGAGTGGCTGGCTTTTCTGACCCCTCCTCTCTTTCATTTAATGTGCTGCTTTGGCTCTTCTTTAAAGAGGGCTCTGTAGAGTAATTTCTGCTCTTATCAGCTTGCTGACAGCTATATGAGCCTTTCTGCTGGCTCCAGGCAATCACTGCCGGCGTGTGAAGCATCCCATCCTTACAGTGAAGCAGGGAGAGTTAAAGCAAATGGGTGGTGGAGTTTACCTGTGGGTGGTGCAGCACACATAAAAGAGATGGGATTTAGTTCTTGTTAGCCAATTAAACACAACTTCAGTATCTGAACACGGGAAGCTCTTTGAGCACCATGAGATTTTTACAAGGCTTTTTAATTAGAATATTCAACTTCCAGCTGCAGTTCTTTCCTTGACAAGGGTACAGCTTCTGTCTCAGGGTTCTTCAGACTCATCATTATCAAACCTAAACCAACTTTCATCTCTCTGCCATTGGTAGCATTTTAAGGAGCACAATCAGAGAAGCTCACCCTGCTTTCATCCTCTCAGAGTGCTTTAGTGGAGCTCCGGGTCCCCCATAAATGTCAGGCCTGGACAATTTGCCATCTTATCAGATGCAGGGAAGTTCATTCCAGCCCTCTCACCCCTCCCCCAGAGGGAAGATTTGTTGCTGCAAACGGCAAAGGAAAGGGAAAACTTTTTCCTGGCTTACAGCCAGGATCACCATGGGAGTTGTAGAATCCTTGGCATTTATATATGAGCCTTTCATTGCTGCCCCCTCCCCTCTTCATTTCTTGCAGAGAGTATCCTTATCCTACACCACCCCACACCTGGTACAATATGAACTGCAGAGTCCAGCAGCCCACACACAG
>JBCJKH010027727.1:0-13662 GCA_039877255.1 Loriculus beryllinus | reverse complement strand
ATAATCTCCTGACCTTTAATCAAAAGAAAGAAAAGAGGAAAAGACTTGCAAAGCCGTTCTGTGCCTCAGCTCCATGTTGTGTTTCATTATCAAATTCACTTGCTCCCTTTACCCTTTCATTACTGAACATGTTACAACCTATAGTATAAATACACTGCATTGCTGTAGTAATTTGCATGTGAGTATATTACATAGTAGTAGTACATACACCTTGGCCTTGTATCCATTTTACTGAGTGGATAGAGGAATAAATAACATATAGGAAATAAAATCATAATACTACTATAATGCTAATAATGGAATTTAGGAGTCCTGGTTCCTGTTTTAATGACTAAATCAAATGTATCTTACAATGGAGTAGAGGCATTTGGCTTTTAAGTTTGACAGGTTTTACATGTCCTGTATCTGCTGCCAAATAATCTTCAGATGGCTTTTGCTTTAATAATTGTAAATTGTGAAGAAATATGTGACAGTTTCTTAGATAGAGATAGATGACTGTATAAAGGAAAATTATCTGTTACAAATGAAAAAGTGGACTGTGCTAGGAATACATTGTAATAGCTTTTGGTTTGTAAATGAAGCAGCCCCCTTGTATCTGAGGGTTGGCTCCTTCCTTTTCCTTCTGCTCCTCTTTTTTTGACTTTCTTTCTCTATTAGCTGACAAATTTGAATGATCTTCAGGAATGAAAATGGCACCTAGCATTAGTTGTGTTTGAATGCATATGCTATCCTGGTGGCTCAAATCTGTACAGATGCTCTGGAGAGGAGGATTATAGCGGGTGTGCATCTGCCGGGATACTTATAGTGGAGTAGGGAATCATGGATTGAAGTTGTTAGATTATGGTTAAGCCTAAGAAATACAGTTTCCTGGAGCCAGACTCAGCCAGTAATGAAATTCTGTTCCCAGGGGATCTGCAGAATACTTCAGTTCTGTTTCCCTGCATAGGAGATTCTACCATAAAATCCTTCCTGGCACTGTAAGAAACAGAAGCAAAAAACAGCAGTAGCGTCTGCTGAAGCATTGGGAAAACTTTGCTGATCCTGAATCTAGTGATGAAGCCTGAGCATGAATGCAGCACCCGTTGACCAGCTATCTGTACCACGTTGGTAAGCAAGCAGCACCAAGCCTGGGCTCTGAGCTCTTCCTCTCACCACTTGTTTTGTTTCTATCGGTTGCTACCTGTGTTTAGCAGCCAGTGCTTCGAGGAATCTCCATCTATTCTGTTCCCTGGGGCCATGTTACATGTATCTTGAGGAGAGGGAAAACAACTCCCTCCTCACAGTTTAATACAGGATAAATATGCAAACACTATTAAGTGGTGTACTTTCCATCTTTTTTGGGATTGCAAGGACTTCTGTAATAAGCCATAATGATTATCTTTGAGATTACTGTTTCTTTTTTACAGACTTTGGCTTCATGCAGTAAGGAATATTCCTCTTTAGCATGCTATTTCAGATGTTTACCAAGAACTAAATAACTAACCCTTGTTGACATCCATCAATTATTTTGTCCATGAAGAATTCTCAGTCCTGTTCACTTGCAGTGTAACCACCATGTAGTATTATCGCAACCAGCAGTTAATAATCACCTTTCCATTTAATCAGACAGCCGTACAGCCATGCACAGATTTTGAGTCATAAAGGATAAGCTTTTTGCATAGCTTGAGCTAAGATCAGTTACTTTTAAGGTGTGGGGTTGAAAAGCGGCACCATGTCCTAAACTGAATTTTTCCTGTAGATATAGAAAAAAACCCATAATTTCCAGTCCTTCAACTTTTATCCTTACAGAAATCAGTAATATATATCTATGTTCAAGCAATGCTGGCAGTAATGTCTGCGGTTAAAGTTGTCCAATATTGAAAACTGTGTGTATGGGATTAGTGTATGTTTATGCTTATATAAAATAGAACTATATAGCTTACAGGAAACTGAGCAAAACATGCCTTCATCAAAAGGGCAAGATCTTCCTGGTAAAGAGCTTAAGCTCTGAAATTAAGGTATGTGCTGATTTTTGACTGCTGTAATATGGTGGTAACCCTACCTTGAGGTTTTTTTTCCTTGCTTCAAAAAGCTGTCCTTTCATGTGTGTGATTGGCACTGGGCTCACTTTGTGTTTAGCTTCTCTAATCAAGGGAATTTAAGCTTCTATTCTCCCAGCATTAGTGCAGCAGTCATGGGAAATCTCAAACAAGACAGATCTTGTTGCAGCAGTTGACACAAATAAAAGCAGTTGTGCTTTTATTTATTTATTTTTGGTGCTGGATGCTGATTAAAAGTTTCCAAGTATCCTTTAACCATGTTATAAAGCCAGCCAGCAGAGAGCAGGGCAGCTGCTGAGGAGGGGAGATGCTGGTGGACATAGGACAAGATCACAGTGGGAAGCATTAGTGTGTGTAACTCAGAAAGCTGGGAAAGGTGTAAACAGATCCCCAATTTATCTGTAGAGTGGGCTCTCCAAACACTGGTTTATTGGCCAGTGGCTCCTGCTTTACTAACCTCTAACCTCTGCAATACTTGGAGGTGCTGCCCACCAGCCAGCCTTGTCTTTGAACCTCCCTTGGCTCCTGCCACCTCAAAGGCTTGCAGTCAGATTCCTGTGTTTTGCTTGGGACCTCGCCTCTCGGCGGGATGCCTGCAGCAGGGAAAACTGATCTACCCTGAGAACATAGACATATTTGAAGGCAATACCCCTAGGACTAGAAACCTATTGCTTTCAGTTTCAGGAGCTGTCCATCACTTGTCAAGAAATGTGGCTAATACGTCCCCCTACCCCTCAATTTGTGCTCATACAGTAGGTTGAATGTTCCCTGCAATTACATACATGTATTTGTTTTCTGTTGTTTTCTAGGCTACTGTTGGATCAATGATGGCATAAAGTGGGCCACTGTAGATCTGGTTTTGTGTTATCAGGGAGTGTGCAAAGGAGAACCCATAAATGGATGCTACAGATCCAAGTCATTTTGACTACTCACGTTAGGTGTGCTTGCTCCTTCACAGTAACAGCCTGGTGATAGTGGAGTAATGAAGGAGCCCTGTAACCCCCTTGGAAACTGGAGGGATGAGGGTAGGCTGTTTCTTGTATCTTTACATCATTTTCAGTGGTGATTATGCAGATAGGACTATGGAAGCCAGCATAGGATCTATATTACTCTTTTACAGCTGTGTTATTTCTGTGGTGTCAACACGTCATTTGCCTGTAAATAGGAAGACAGAACTAAAAGCTCTTTGGGAGCAAAGGGAATTCAGGAAATGGTAGTTATTTTACAGTTCATGTTTTTAAAGCTTTATGAAACTTGGCTTTTGAATTCAACCTCCTGCTTTCTTTGCTGGCTCTGTCTGCATGCTTTGCAGCAGTATTCTGGGAATGGAGTGGTTCCTTGCTGCTCATAGTGCTGATACCTATTTGTTGGCTCCATAACTTGAAATGTCTTTTGGCAAGGGAGTTGTAGGGTGCCAGGGCAGTAAGTCAAGTTCCCTGACCGGTGCAGTGTTGCTTTCTGCAACAGGGTTGTGAAACTGATACACTCAGTAATCAAAGAAGCAAGTTTTATGTGCAGAAATATATGGAGGGAGGGGAGAACACCAATGCTAAGTGGTATTTTTATTTATTCAAGTCTCGTGTTCTTGCTATTTTTAAAACTAAATTACTATCACTAGGACAAGGAATAGCAGAAATCTGTATTTTAGGGGTCAAGATAAAGCAGGATCTCACCACCATATGAAATAGTACCATTTCATGAGAGAGAATGAGTGCTATTCTACTGAAAATACCTTCTTCTGAGTCATATAGTTGAGCCAGACTTTAAGCAGAGCAAGGCTGTTGTTCCTAACAGAAGATGAAAACCTAAGAAACAAAACCCTAACCCCCCAAAAAATCTTCAAAAAACCCCAAAGAACCCCAAATCTCCACAAATTATATGAAAGTATGAAAGCAAGACTCAAACTGTTACCTTTAATAGATAACGATTCAAAGAACCATTCTCATACATGCATAGTACGTGTTGTTGTACATATGGATTACTATGACTGATATAAGTGATCCTTTTCAAAGCACCAAAGAGAAGAGTCTGAGGAAGACTGCAGTGCAAGAAGCTGAAAATTAATATATGAGCTTGCACTAACTTTTTCCTTTACCCTTAGCTCTTATGAGTCAGCATTTGTCAAATAGTTCACAGCAGTAAAACTGAGAGCCAGTAGAAGTCAGTTACTCCCAAGTGGCTGGTATCTGTAGAGTAAGACTAGCATTTTGAACTCTGACCTCTGTCCCCTTATGAATTGCAACTTCAAAAAGAAAAAGGGAAGAAAAAAGGGAATTTTGGGTAGGGGAAAATTTTATTTTCACTCTCTGTTGAACTCAAAGTGGGCAAATGTGCTTGTTTCATGGCTGAAATTACTGCAGTGGAGATGTTGAGCCTGGTGATTAAATTCACCTCCTGCTTTCCTTTTGAGCCTGAGTTACAATAAAAACCAGCACCTCAAAATGTCTGTCTAGAATCTCTTCCTTAAAATATAGGGCTGTAATGAGACAAATAATGGTTTTGCTTCCTCATCCTGCAGAATATTCCGTGTAAATAAGGAATATTCCTCTACAGGCCACTCTGTAAGTTGTGTAAGTTAAATAGATGGATATTTTCAGGGCTTTGCTTGGGACTCATGCAGAGCTCAGAAACAGAAGTTGGAAGATGGAACAATATTAAGAGAATGTTGTCATGTTCCATTAGGAGCAAGCCTTGGCTAACTGGAAACAACTGTATGTGCCCTGTGTTGTTCTCCTGCTCATTCCTCCTTTTTCCTTGTAGAGAAAATAATGATTTGAACTTTGGGGAAAAAACAATGTTGAAATATGGATTAGTCTTTATCAGAATTGATCAGAGTCCCCCAAAAGTGTGTTTCCTTGCTACCCCCATTTTTTAGCTTTCGAAGTGGCATGCTGATGTTGTGAGCAGTCTTTATACAGTTTATACATATATATATATGTATATATATATATACAAACACACACTGTAGCTTTTCTTGGGTAGGTCCTTGCTGACAGACACAGCACAACCATCTTAAGTCAAATTTGAAAGGCGTTTTTAATCTGATCTTCTATAAAAAATGAGTATAATTAGAGAAACACTCCAGTTTTAGGCAAATTATCATGATTTTACCAGTATTCCATTGATTTAATAGACTAACTTAAAATTCCTGCATAGTAGTCTATGTATGGGGACAAGAATCTATTTCTTACTTTCAGATTGCAATTTCTAAAGAGATAATCCCCGTTTTGGGTAATTGCACGCCAAAAGTGAGCCAGCTTTTCAGAGTATGGCTGTCTTGCATTTTTCTGTAAGCTGAATCACATGAAATAAATTGAAAATGTATTCTTCTAAATGTATTCTTCATTCTTGTTCTTATTTCAAATCTTCATAGCTGGCTGGGAATGAGAAGGTCTTTGGATCCATTTTGAAGATAGTGCTTTAAGGGGCAGAAGGATCATGGCTCACAGCTAGTCATTTACTCTGCCCTCTCATGCTCCCTTAATAAGAGGAGAACAGATTGTTCAGAGAGTATTTTAAGGTACCAGAGCTCTGAATTTCTCTCTGAATGACCTTATTTTTTTCCCTGCACTGATTACAGAGAGAAGATGGAGCCAGCCAGCTTTAGGAGTGTTGAACCTGATTGTGTGATGTTATTAAGGTTCCTAAACCAAATAAACACTTTAATTTAAACTCAGATTCTTGCAAATTTCTAGAAGCAACAAATTACCACATAATTCTTAATCGTATAAAATCTTCTGAGGGTTTCTTTTAAGCCTGGGTGAAGAAACAAATATAGCACTGATTTTAGCTGACCCAGCTGGTATCATCTTTGATGAACCACATACTAAGTGGTACGTGTGATCAGCAAGGAACTTGTTTGAACAGGGAACCAGTAGTAGAAACAGTAAAGCAGTCCAGAAAGAGGGGGCAGATTACAGTTCATAGGCAGAGGTATGTGGGAATTTGGGGGTTATAGGGTTTTCAGTCTGAACCCAAAATTTGGCTTGAGAAACTAATAAAATGCTTGTTCCTCCAAAAGAAGAACTTAAGCTTTTTCTTCAGTCCCATTTTACCCTGGGAGTGGAGCAGGGGGATTGAGAGCTCAAGCTTGCTATCTGATTATTATGTATCATCAACTATCCTCATAGGCATCTTTACTGTAGGGCAGATATATGATAATTCAGTTTATCTTGAACCTCAGTAGCATAACTAATCCTGGTGCATAATGGAAGAGGTTATGGTGGGGCTTGTCTGTGACCAGTTATAGTACTTTGCTTGATGGGCAATAAGTTGTTAGGTCTCAGTAACATAAGAAACATTCGATTATATTGCAGTATCCCATGTAACTTAGGAACCTGAAGGTCTTAGTGGATGAACTTCCATGCCCAATGCTGTTAGATGCACAGCAAAGGTGTAGGTATCTCTTGTAATATCTTTCATATCTCTTCTCAAAGTACATTTTAGCAATGTGTTGCTGCAGTCAGTTATAATTAGCATTGGTTAGCTAAATAATAGTTTTATTAGTTTAAGGTGTCTTTGTAAATAATAAGAGAAGATAAAGTTGTTAATGTTTTCTGTTCTTCTATCCACCCCAGAATTTGCAATGTTAAATCTCACAACATCTCGGTGGTGAATATTACACACACTGCTGAGAAGCTGAAGTAGAAGCAAGAAATCAATGTCAAGCACTAATCTGTAAATAAGTAATAGAACTGGGATTTAAAGTAAGATCATCAAGCTCCCAGGCTGTTGCTGGGGTCTTTGGCCAGACTTCCCAAACCCAGCTGATCTGAGAGTAAAAACCAGGAACACCAGAGCCATCTAGAAGGGAAAGCATTTAAGCAGAGTCGCCCCTGTGTGAAAATGGTTATATTTCAAGGCCTCGTAAACCTTTTAAAGCATTATGGAAACACTGAACTCCTGCAGCGGGACAAAATCTTACAGCATCATGGCGCCTGACCTAAAAGCTGAGAGAGATGGTGGTTTATGGGCAGTTAACTTTTACTACTCCTCTGCAAACCTTGTTTTCTCCCTTTTCACTAACTTTACCAACTCCCACCAAATGATAGGCTGTGAAAAGACAGGAGACTAGAAAGTTCCTTTCCCAGTCTGTTTTCCCCTTGATCCAAATGTTACAGAAAGTATTCCTTTCCCTGCCTCATGCCCAGTGTTTTTCTTTTCACAAACTAACCAAAAGATTTACATTGATCTGTCTTGCACTCTACACCGGAGCACCATTAGTGGCATTAACACTAGAACTTATAAACACTATATGAATGGAGTCTGTAATCTGATGCTATTCTGGCTTGTAAAGAGCTTATAAAAAGATGCTAGGCCTTCAAGTGTGTTTATTTCTAAGGAAAATAACACCTTACCTAAATAAATGTTACCTTCTGTGAATAGGCTACCCTATTGCTGTGTGCTCCTGCCTGTTGTTTCCTCTGAAAATAACTGCACATGCTTCCATCCCAAGCTATTGCCTGTACCAGTATTTGCTGAATACTGTCAATTTAGTTTCTTTGGAGTCCATTTGACCAAAATCCTAGAACTGAAAACAAGTGGAATTTAACTTTGGAGTTGGATGCTTGCTTAATTGATTGAAGGAGCACAGAATTTCCCATACCATCTACAGGTTTGAGGAAGAAAACAATGTTTCTGAACTTTTTCTTCTGCCTTACAGATACGGTTAGTGTTCCTCAAGGTGTGCATATGTATTTGTAGAGATAAATGAATACGTCTATATTATATTAAGCAATTTTAGCCATTACAGAAAGTCGTGGGTTGTCATGGCTGTTCTAATGAGCATGTAGCACTTGAAAGTGGTGTGGTGAGGAAGGAAGGGATGCAACTTAGAACTAGTTATTGGTAAGCCTGAATTTGTGACTTTAGTCTGCAGGTTTCACTGCTTGGAGAGAGAGGAGAGTTGGGTCTCCAGTTCTTTCAATCTTTGGCTTCCATGGCGAAGCAGTCTTGGCTTTGTAAAATGTTATGCAGAAATTGAACTCAGGTAAATGAATTTCATGGGGAATTTATTGTATTATTAAAGATTCTAGTCATCCCTTGGGCAACCTAATAATATAATGTATTTCTCATTCTCAGTCAGGTCATTCATTACGGTACGTTTGATTCTTGCACACGTTGGTAGAATGTTACTGAAAGTAATGTTTTCTTGTCTTTTCTCTAGGATCTACCCTAGATTTTCTATTTATCTAGAAATCTAGAAGGGAAAGAGAAACAGTGTTTCTTAAATACCTATTTGCAATTTCTGGTGAGCTATACACCCAGAGCAAGGTCCCATAGGTTAACATCAATTCATCTGTGTTGTTTTAGCAGTTGTACAAAGTACTCATTTGATCTCTGTGTACAATTTAGATTGCTCGTGACCTAAGCAATATTTAGGTGTATAAAAATGTAAGCATTCTCTACAAGTCTGTGGTCCATGTAGTGTGTTCTGAAACCTGGAGTACTAGAAGTTAATTTCAGTTCAGGTTGAAAGGAGTTTCAGCCTGACCCATATTGTAGTTGTAGGATATGTGTATAACCAATGCTGTGTGGAAGATAAGATCTGTCCTTATGGATTATTTATTTCAAGATCCCGGAAAACTTTAGGTAAGTCTGATTCGTATGCTACGATTGCCATACTTTAAATCCATTACCCAGTATATTAAAGCTACTCTCAAGTATATAACCATTAGTCTTCTGAATTCGTAAATACAGAAAAGACAAATGGACAGCTCAGAAGAAAGTTGGTGTATGAGTCAGGAACAGATCTCTTCTTGTTGTTTCTCCTGTATCCCAAATATATTAATGGGATTTTTATCTCCTCTAGTTATTACATTCCAACAAAAGCTTTTCAACCACACCAACTACAGCATAAAATACATTTCAAATGGAACCGATGTATATCTTCCCAATAGAAAACTTTCCCAACATGTTCAGTAACTTCACATGCTGAGCAGCAGACACTGGCAAGCCATGTTAATCAGTTCTGCTTTATAAAAGCAAACAAGGTGGGGAGGAAGTAATGAGACCCTGAAACATCTGTTTGGAGACTTCAAATCCCCTTGGAAGGTTTTGAGTTCTGCCTTAAAGAAACACAGCTCCCAGAAAACTTAGAGCCAACTGTGGGAACGTTTTCTGGCTCTTTACAAAAAATGAATTACATAAATATTAGTCTATAAAAAGTAAATTCTCTCTGCCCTTCTCTCCAGTTTTGCTTCTGGTATAAAGGTGTAATCCTGCCTCACGTTGCAAGCGTTCTTTCAGCAAAGAGACTCTAGAGCAGATCCATCCTGGTTTTGCTGAAGGAGGAAAACCAGCTTTGGTTGTTACAAAGCTAGATATTCATAGATACTGCAGTATAAATAAACAATCTGAGTTAGAAGAGTGTAAGAATGCTGTCATTTAATAACAGTGAAAAAAAGTCCTGTGTGTATGACACACAATTAATAGCTACTTAATTGCTATGTAAAGTTACATATTAAAAGGCTACATAAAATAATTTCTCTTTTCTCCTTAATGCTGATTATAGCAATGGTTCTAAACTGTTGTCTAATGGGAAAATGAAATCTGAAATCTGTGTTCTTACTTTTGTTTATTGGGGGTACTTGAATAGAGAGGTTTGTTGGTCTGGTCAGTTTTAATTCCTCATCTGCTTCTGGTTTTATCTATCAGTTGCTCCATGAGTTCATGATGATACATTTTCTATTAAGAAATGGAGCATGGGGAAAGGAGTACTTACGTCCTTTGCTTAGCATATGGTGTTTGCTTGATTTAAGGTCTTTTTGGTAGACATTATTCTTGACCTGTTTATATAATTCTGCTTTTACAGGTGGACATGCGTAATACTAATTTTGGATATATATAATCATAGAATATTAATTTTTTTCCGTGTTTTTGGTAATCAGCTTGTTAAGTCCTACCAGGGAGAGAAATAAGGGAGAGGGAAGTGATTCTGTTCTAGTGTGAAATGGCTTTTGCATTGTTGCTGGATGACAGGCTCCAGAGAAGTGTAAATTTTGGACATACTCATCAGTCTCCTTAGTAGAATTCTGAAATACTCTGAAGTAGTGATGCTTATGGTTGTTCATGTTTTCTCCCAGTAAAAGTAGCGCTCCACAGAGCACTTAACTCTTTTCTAGTTTGCTTATTTAATTATAACATGGCTTTGTTTAACCTTAAATATTTACAGGACTATTCTGAAGAGCCTGTTTTGCAAACTACCCATAGAGTAGAGTTTTAGGGCCAGTATTTCAGCAATAGGTCTTTAGTTCTGAATCCCATCGCTTGCACACAGAGGTAGAACATGTGTGAATATGTGCAAATTTTCCTGTGAACTTGTATTTTTCCTATTTGTATTTTTCCTGTACCCTGTTAAGTAGCATAGGAATACATCAGCACAAGGTCTACATATAGGAATCACTTTTTGTCTTCTATTAAAGTACTGTCTTGCAGAGTGAGACACACTGGTAACTTGTTAACAGCTAAATGAGAGTTATTTTTGGTTCATAGTACGAAAGTCTGGTATTCCTCCAGAAGCTTGGTATTCCTTCAGTAACTTAATAAGCTAAATAATATGGTTTAATATTATCATAGTATATGATTAAAGCCTTTTTGCTGTCTAAGGAATCTGTGGCAAGAGTAATATAGCACTTGCCCAAATTTGTATGTTGTCTTCAGTGGTTACAAGTCTGGCTCTGAAAGCTTACACTTCCAAGGAATGCATCTGTGACTAGATGCAAAACACACTCTTACAGCTGATGCTGAGCCATAAGGAGATTGCGAGTTAAATTACCTGCTGGATGCTTCAAGGTGCTGGAATTTCCACAAGGAAAATTACGTTGAAATGGATTCATATCTCTTGGGACGAAACTCGTGAACTGCATTTACTGGCAAAGTATGTTTCCTTCTGGGTTGGATGGGGTCCCGTAGGATCATTGGATGGTTCTAGGTATTTCAAAAGGATGTTTACATCTCTAACAGAGAATCAGTTAAATCAGCATTTTCATTGCCAAAACCCTGCTTTTCTTCCAACACTAATGTGTTATACAGAAACTGGGACAAGATTAGAACTTGCATGACAGGGACTTAGCTGGAAGATGACTCATCTGTGCAATTCACTGCATCTGTGTATAAGAAAATCCTGTTTTGTTTCAGTGGTTTTACACTATGTTGTAAATTAGATGAACAATTGTAACAAATTGGCATGCACATGTACTTTTATGTAAAAATCTTAACATGTACTTGTATAATATTTGTTTTCTGGAAGACTTGGGAAGGTGTTAGTTTGGTTCATGAGTACTGACATTCTCCAGCTGATCAACTGTCTTGAATACTGATGTTAAAAAGTGGTTCCTTTTAGGCTGCATGCTTTTGTTTGTTTGTTTAGCTGCACTGTGGATTCCTCTGCCTTGGGAAAACAGAGTATAACAGCAATTTCTTTTATGGTTAAACTGCTTTTGACATTTTTCAAGAGGAAAACATACGACTAAAGTGTGAAAGTAATTGATTCCTTCATGTATTTTCATTCTGTTCAATCACTTGCAAAGCAATGCTGCTGCTTCCTTTTATTTGCTGCAAATCCTGGGTTTTGGGGAGTGGAGTTGAGTTTGAAGCCTTCAGGCTCTATGGAAATATCCTAGCTACAATAAACATGCCTCCTAATTTAATCTCCACCTTACACATGGACTGCATGGGAAGCCAATATTGATTATTAAGCACTGGATCTGTGCAGTGTGACAGTGAACTTTATTCTCTTTACAGGCAAGGTGGTTCTGGGAAGCATATTTTCGATCAATGAAAGCAATTGCTCTTGCTACTCTTCAGATTATCAATGACAGAATTTACCCATATGCTGCCATTTCTTATGAGGATTGGAATGATCCTCCAGCTGTGGTAAGCAAATTCGTTTGATTTACTCATAAAACAAATTGTAGGTTTGTTGGGTTTTTTCCCTTGTGTAAAAGGTATGTGCTATGAAACTTGGTAATAATTCTGTGGGTGCGTGCTTGTATATGTGTTGTGTTGGTAACTTGCACAGATGAAGCTAATATATTTTATTGACAACTGGCAAAATAACCAGCAGTTCATTTTATATCCTGACAGTGAAATGCGAACTTTTTCCTTTTGCTGTTGCACACACTAAATTGCTTGCTTATTTCTTTCTTTCTTTTTCATGCCTGCACCTACACACACACGCTTCTTTATTTCTATTGAATTTAGAAGCTGAAGCTTAGTAATCTTAAAAATTAATTAACTGCAGTGGAAATACTGAAGATCTTAAACAGTCTGCGAAGCTTCTTCCTGTAATTCTGATGAAATAGCTAATTCTTCCTCTGCCTACAATTTTCTCCGTGTTATTTCTCCATAATTTCTCTTATAAAGACACGGATGATCAAAGTTGTGCTGGGGAAGTTTGTTTTCCCTTTAAAGAAAGAGAAGTTTCACTGTTTGAACCCACCTCTGTTCAGAAGAAACACTGGCGTGTTAATTAACCTTCTGCACCAAGCAGCTGGTTCTGATTTTTTTACTATTTAAAAGCCTGCAGATGATTTTCACTCATAATCAGTTAATTTTCTCTGTGTCAAAATATAAAACATAGTTTTGTTTTACTAATAAAACCAAACTTGTTAACTGTTTGGCTTTATGATGGTGTAGAGAGAGTTTCTCTGCAAGCTGGGTAGGAGCTCTTAGGAGTAGAATGTGTTTTCTTTTAAACCCTTCATCCCAATAGTGTGAACAGTTGCTTACAAAGAGTTAGAAGCTCATTGCTGGCTTTCAGAAGATGATTTTCTGTGGCTTAGCCAAAGGCATTAATAATCCATTGTTTCATTGCCTGAAGAGAAAATGTGGCACTTGGCAGTAATTAAGGAAGAAATTAAACTGCACAACATGTGCTTCACAAGTAGGGCATCAGAGCATCTTAATACCATTAGATGATGTTAGCAGAACACCTTGGAACATCTAGGAAAAGGAAGAAAGTAGGTTTAGAATTGCTCAGTCTTTAAAGGGGATGCCAAACCATCTTCTCCTGGGTTCTCTCTCTCTATTTCTGGGGAAGTCAGTCTTACTCTGAATAACAAGCAGGCTCCTTTTTGTTCTTTGTTTTTAATATAAACTTGGAAAAAACATTTATGTTACTCATTCAACCTAGAGGTTCTTGGGCAGAAGGTTTACGACCACAGACACGGCAACATGCAGAACAGAACTTTGTAACTGTGGAGGAGTATGTAACAGGAATACAGTGCTAGGGCGGTACAAGGAGTGAGCAGAAATATTGTGTCAGTGTGCAGTTGCGAAGGGAAGTTAAAGGCTGTCTGCAATTAGGCTGGAGTTTGCCCAGGACGTTGGAGTTAACACCTCATATCATGATTCTCTCGTGCCACGAATGGTCAGTTCCTTGGTGGGTTTGTGTCTCAGCTGAAAAAATTTGATGTTTATTCTAGTCTATGAAAATTGCATAATATGTGCATGCATTCAGTTCTTGCTTCAATATGAAACAGCAGTGTCATTTAAAGTTCCTTTATGGGCTGTGTAAGTTCCATATTAGCCAGCAACAGAGAATGCTTGTGATTGTTTCTCAGAGGGTCAATTAAAGAAAATGGAATTCAGATCATGAATTGTTCAGGGGCAGTTTACATTT
>JBCJKH010027720.1:0-12065 GCA_039877255.1 Loriculus beryllinus | reverse complement strand
CATCTACCTTCACATGCCTCCACCTGCCCTTCCTTAGCATAGGACATGACTTTTTAAGGGGCTCAGATGCTTCTTGATTGCTTATGTCAATAAATTCAGTGCCCCCTATTGAAAAGGCTGTTCTGAGACAAGCCTCTTCCTTGTAATCACTCCAAAATACCTTCAAACAGGATGAGATGCTTCAGCTTCCGCAGCAGATGGGTGCCACCAGCCACCTTTTTTGTGATGGAATTTCATGCCAGCAGCACACTGGCAGCCGGCAGCCTGCCATGCTCGCTAGAGAGGGCATGACAGTGGGGCTGCAGTGCTGTGTGTCACACAGGCTGCCTGGAGGAATTGCCTGGCTCTGGCTGTGTAGCTGTAAAATATATCCTTTGGCTTCATGGGAGAGTCAGGAGAGTGGCAGCACACTGGGATTAGGCTTGATTTCAGCGCCCTGTCTTGTATAAGCACCTATTCACTGTAATTCAGTTAAACCTAGAGAGAGGACTAGAATTTAACACAGCTTTTCACAAAGATTTTACACAAATGAGATCCAGGTAATTTTTTATATCAGAGATGGATAAACCTCTTTTGATTTATTTCTGATAAAGATGCAGGCTGACATTTTGCTCGTAACTCTAAACCACTCCCTTCAAGATATTTCCATGTCACTTCTTTCCACAAAGATCTGAATAAGATCTCATGTCTGAGACTCTCAGCTGACATGGCATTCATACAAATTCCTCATCCCTGACAAGGGAAGCTAACACCTACTTCTGCCATGCACCTCAAAGTGAAATTCAGTACCTTTTTGTCTGACTGTTTATCATTTCTTGCAAATACTCAAATCCATTTCCCTTGGAAAAGGTTTGTCTTTGTATGACAGGCATACAAATAGGCTTTATTATAGTACTCTATTCACTGGTGCAGCTTAGCCTGGAGATAAAAAGGAATTTGTTTTCTAGATTTTCCCTAAATGTCAGCTCTACATTATCAGAGTTCCTAACTCAAGAAGAATGGGCAAAAGAAGAAAAAAAAAAGAGCTGATATATTGTATCTGACTTACTGTTAGTGACCGAGAGCGCAAACCTCCTCCCTCAGTGAGCTGAATCAAAGTAGACTCAAGAGTGCAAGATTAGGCAGAAGAGCACCAAGTCATCTGAATTTCAATGATGGCAACTTACACAGTACCATTAATATCTTTTAAATATTAATGGTGAACTCTGCTTGCTGACTTAACCATAGTGCTGGGTATGCCCTATAGGTCAGAAAAATTGGATTTTCTTTTCCCTTTTTTTTTTTTCTTTGTCAGTCTTTGACATGTATATCTAGGCTTCTTTCTAAAAACAAACCCAAAAAATTACCATATTATCACACTAAGACACTTCTGGCCCTGTAAAGCAAAGCAGCTTATCATGACAGTGAATAATCAGTAGATAATGATCAAAATACTATTATCTTGCATATTTTTTTCTGCTAATATTTGAAAGAAACCAGTGCTGAAGCCTCTCAGGCATGTCTGTTGTAACTGCTCTTGCCACCTTGGCCATTACTTGTCAAACTGTTTTTTCGGCTTTGCAGGACTATATTTTGGCACTGCACAATTAGAGCCAGATCCCAGCTGATGGGTGCTTTCACAGGTGGTAGCCATGATGGCACCTCCTCCTGACCACCAGCTATTCCTGCTGTGGAAAACTTATTCCCAGTTTCCAAACTCCTCCTCACAGTAGTCTGCAGGTGGCTCAAGGTTCTTCTGCAGGTTATGCTGATTGGGAGGTATTGCAGCAGTATAATTTGTGGCACCCAGAGTAATTTAGATGTGTCAGCAACTGCAGAGGTTGTGCTGATTATCAGAGAAGGATAGAAGATGGGTAGAAAGGATCACATAGTCAAGATAAATGTGTTTAGAAGCAGAGTAGCAAAAATAAAGTGGAAAACCACTACCTGGAGATTCATACTCCCTGCCCACTCCAAGTGCCTCCTCTTCAAGAGCTTGACTGCTGAAGCAAGGAAGCAAGCAAGCTCTTCAAGAGCTTGACTGCTCCAGCCTCAGTGAAGGGTCATCATGTAGTCCACTGCCTGGCAAGCATGTTGCTCAGGTGTGAACTTGCTGCACAGTTATGCAGGCTGGGCAGCTCACAAGCCCCGTTCTCAAAAAGAAAGCCTAACTCTTACCTTGTTAAACCACTGTATGCATTGCTATTCTTTAGGCACAAAGATAAAATGACACTCCCAGGAACCGCTTTTTTTCATCTCACTGCTGTACTCTGGAGAAATTCCTTGTATGTTTAGTGTAAGCTTAATTGATTGTAATTGACCTGACATTAACAAGCCCTGGTCCTCATGAGGGACTTCAATCACCCCAATATCTGTTGGAGGGATGACACAGCAGGGCATAAGTAGTCCAGGAGGTTCATGGAATATGTTGCTTATAACTTCCTTCCCAAGTGATAGAGGAACCAACAGGGAGAGGTGCTATACTGGACCTTCTTCCCACCAAAAACTGAGGTGTTGGTGGGGAATGTGAAGTTTGAAGGCAACCTTGGATGCAGCGATCATGAAATGGTTCAAGATTCTTAGGGCATCAAGGAGTAAAGGCAATAAATCTGTGATCTAATCTGATTTTGGAATATATCCCTTTGGTTCAGCCAGCAGAGTTTCTTGAGTACAAACCAAATAGAATGATCTATTTTACTGAATTCTGTTTGTTTTCACGTCTATTGAGCCAGAAGCAGTTTTACAAAATGTTCTGTTTTCTGACAAAGAATACACAGAAATTTGCATTAAAAATGCATTTTGTAGAGTTGGCTCTGCTGTTTCTGTTACATTATCATTACAGCAGGAGTCAATTTTGATTTCGTTGTGAGGAAGCAACAGCATCTTACATGCTTTTTGAGGCAGTTGTGTCCTTTAGGTTCTCTTTCCTCTAAAGATCAAACAGGAAGTAGGATGCACCGATCTCAGGGTCTCATAGGTCTGGGTGGAGACCCAGCCCACACGGGCACTCTCCTGCTTTGCAAGATCCTGATGACATGCCCTTGAAAGACAGAAGGAAGTGCCTCCAAATGCTCAGACGGACAGATCACTAAACAGGCTGAAAGGGCCTGAGAACATCTTTCAGGTCTGTCCCCAAGAAACTCGAAATTCAGGCAATTTGGGACTTCAGGTCATACTGATGATATTGCTCATTGTTTTCTTTAACTATAGTGAAGTTGGTGAATAAGACAGTGCTGTTGACGATTCAGCTAAGCTAGGCCAAGAGTGGCATTGCCTGCTGAGTGTCCTTCTTTTATAAACATCACTGTTTGATTCTGAAAAATTGCAATAATCTGGTAAAAGACTTTTATGCAAGCCTCTGAATATATCCGTGTGCGTAAACACATGGAGATAAGGGAAGCGGAGAAAGAGGCTTTTAAATATATTCTCTGTCATTGTTACCCTTCTCTTTATAAAGTCTAATTTGTGAAGGATCATTGAAATCTGAATCATTGCTATAACAAAGTTATGAAATTTTGATCTGTAAGAAGTGATCCATTAATAACTTTAAACTAATTTGTGGCTTTTAAATTTTTATTAACCATTAAAAATCAGGTAAAATTCCCTTCCCCCAAAATGTTTCACCATTTTTATCAGCTCTACTTCTAAGGAAAAGTAAATGTCTCCACTATTTATTCTTAACGCAGTGCTTGTGACACAAACATAAACATATGGACTTAGAATCTGCAGTAAATAGAAAACTCCAGCAGACAGACATGATTTTGAAGGCTCAATGGATGCTATTAAGTATTTAATTCTGCCCTGAACTGTACAGGAAACCCAAGTACTAACCTGAATTGTGCATTTCAGTAGATTTACAGTAACTAAAAGTGCCTAGCTCCCTGTTGTGAATCCATCCAGCTAAGGACAGAAAAACTTCAAAAAGCTCTTCATTGTATATGATAGAATCTATTTGCCTCATAAATGTAGTGCTGGTTCTATAAAGAAACCCCCAGCAGTTGCTAATTGCATCCAGAAACCTCATTACATTATACCAATTGGATTTTTAATTAGAAATGCAGATGGTAACTCATTTATTACTGTTGCAAGTTCCAACTGGGAAAGAAATCTCAATCCCATTTTGGACGTGTTCACCTTTTGGATGCTGGAAAAGAAAGAGGAATGAGAATGGTGAAGCTGTGACTGATGTTCTGTCTTCCAATAAAGATGCATTACTGCACTGAGGCTGAAGGTCACAAGAAGTAGAAGGAAGGAGAAGCATCTCTGAAGCCAGTTTTAGAAAAATAAAGCCCTACAAAAAGCTCTGCTGAGAAAGCCAGCTGGGAAACTGAGAAATGAAAAGCTAGCCAGAATGATTTTGTGGAGTTATTAATATACCTTTCTCTATTGTACTGGCTGTAGAGAATGAAGGTGAGCATCTCAACCTACTATTGAAATTCACTTGTGTCTATAAATCCTTTTCTCACTGCACAGAAAAGAAAACCTTCAATGTCCTGCCTTATGCTGACACACAGCTTGTTAAGTCTACACCACTGTGAGCTGACGTGCTCAGCGCCAATTCAGATCCCACTCCTGGTCGTGGCCATGGCAGGTCCTAGCAGTGTCTGACTGCACAACAGACGAGGTTACAGTCTTGCACCTTCAGGGACTAGCAATGACAACTGAGACTGTCATTTTTCTCTGTTTGCTTTGTACTTTTTGATTGTAAATTCTTTTGGAAAGTGGCTTGTACTTACTACATGTGTTCCCACCCTGGAACAAAGCAGTCCTTGACTCAGAGCGAACACCAAGCTCAACTGCTACTGCCTAACTCTTCCCTCTGAAGATGTAAAGGGTGGGTGGGAGCTTATGTGTCATGGTTTTACCCCTCTTTTTTTTGTTCAGTGAAGACTTCTCGTTTCATTGGACTTTTTTAGAATCATCCTCCTCTATCTTTTCCACTCGTACGCCATCAGGAAAAAGAAAAGTGCTTCTTTTTCACTGTAATGAAATCACTTGAAAATAAAATACCATTAGCTGGTGTCAACCTGGAGAGGCGAGCACTATCAACATGTCGGTTACTTCATGCAGTAGCTGAAATGTTTCCTCTACAGACACATTTGTGTGCGTATGCGAATTGCTGTCAAGTGGACTTAATAAGATGTCTTCCTGCCTGCAAATTCTGTGAGCACAGGGCTGTTGTCTCAGATCAGAAAGGAGTAACACAGAAACAAGGACACAGATTCTTTCAGAGTCTTCTATTCCCTGTCAGGAAAGTGCAGCTCTTGTCACGTTTTCTGGGGGGAAAGGGGGGATGTTTGGCAGTAGTGTTACAATTTCTACTGAGAGTGAAAATTTAAATTCAAATAATAAAAGCAATTGTTAATTGTGAGTTATTAGAATTACAGTGGTACTTTCAGAAATACTGTCAATCCTTTGTGTGTACATGTCAGAGACTGCCACATGCTGCGGATAAGTGAACAGTTGCTGTGCTTTCTTTCTGTGAATCCGAAGAATTAAACATAGACACCACCTAAGAAACTATTCCTGCTCCAGCCAGAAAGAGAGTATTTTCTTCTCCTTCTGAGTAGCATGGGAGCAGGAACAGCCCCACTGGCTTCCAAAGGGCCATATCCTTTGATCAGTAGTCAGGCATGGCAGGAAAACTTGAAAGTGCCATATACAATTTAGCTCACTTGATGAATCCTGTTTCTAGATCCTGACTTTAGTTGCTTTAACATGAACAAATTTAAACCATCCAGGCTGCCTTTCTGTATTACATTCTTCCTGTTTTATTCCCCTAGTTAGAATAAATAAATAAATAGAAACCAGCAAACCACTTGGTGTAAAGTGTCCCTGCAGCACAGGTATTTGAAGTTTACTGAAAGCAGCCCTGGTGCTAAGAATCCATTTTGCTGATTAGTTAGAAAAAGATGGCTAAATAAAGCCTAATGATGAACTTCTGGAATGAAGTCATGGTAGCCATGCTAATTTTTAACAGCTGCATCCACCATGCAATTCATTAATAGCACTTGAGGTGACTCAGGTCAAGGAGACTTTTTCTTATGTCCTCAGAGCTCAGAGGTAACCAAGGTTGTACTGAGGAGGACAGATTGCCATCCAGAGCAGCTTCCTGAGAGGAAAAATGGGAGGTGAATGAAAAGCAGGAAGACAGGAAATAGTAGCAAGTGAAAGACTGCTTTTGCATGATTCAGGGCACAGGGATGACAGAGTGCAGCAGGCCAAGCAGTGCTGCACAAAGAAGCAGGCTCTTATCAGTAGATCCCTACTACTCTTTGCAGAAGTCATCAGGCAGTGAATGACCCAGGAGAGCTCCAGAAGTGATGCCTGTAGGGTGTGTATATCTGAACACTCCCTTGGAGAACTGGGCTCTGTACCTCTCCCTGCTGCAGCATTCTGCTTACTGGTTTATGGATTGTATTGTCCTCATATTTGGATACTCAGTATAAAACTCCAGGAGCTGTAGGGACTAACTGAGCATAAAATTCTCCATTTTAAGAAATAAACCAACAAATGCTAAACTGCATTTTTGTAAAATTTCTCATGGTTTGGTGTTTGATACATGAGCACAGTTACAAGGCTCTGCTACGCAAAATAATCAAAGCAAGTGGGTACTATGCACCTTGGACCTAGATGCTGCAGTAAGAGGTTAAGAAGAAAGCCAAGGAGTGCAGATAAATGAGCATTTTTACAGATTTGCCATGCTGGTTGCCTTGATCTCCCAAAAGGTCACCAGTACAAAACACACTGTTCCTCTATGTGCTTCCCCAGGTAACATCTAATTGTAATAAGTACCATCCTGCATCAGTGAAGTCAATCCATCAGCTAATAGCTCTCTTTTCCTCTGAAAAGCTGTAAAAGCAAGAAAATATTAAGCATAGAAATTGTTATTGAGTACATACATGTAAGTGCTAGCATGATGTTTTGGGATTACATAGTAGGGTAATTTTGGAGATGTAGCAAATTGTGGTGCATTTTAAAAGCTCTGTGATGCAGTGTGACCTGATTTACTGACAATAACTGGGGAAAGCAGCTTAGCCCCATTGCTACTGTACTATCTCAACTATAAAAATCAGAATAAAGTGAATGGATATCCTTTTGGGGTGCCTACCCCCATACATAGGAGGTAGATAACTGCAGGTAAGCAATTGCATATGGTCTTCTTCTCTACAAGTTTCAACATTGGCACAGGATTATTTTTAACTTTGGAGGAAATGATCACCATGGAAACATAATGAAGTATGAGAGTGATGTGACTGATTGACAATGTAACAGCAAAGAAAGATTGACACAAAAGACAGAGATAAAATTCACGCAGTTCTAATGCACAGTTCCTCCAGTAGCTGAATCACCAGGCTCATTTTCCAGACATTAATATTATGTGAGATTCTCTTGTCCTTATTCAAGAGGAATGCATCGCTGAGGTCACTTTTCCTCTGTGACATGTTGTCAGTCATAGAGACAGTAACAACTCTGAGGACATTTTTATTTATGTAACAAAAGGTTAAGACCTGAAAGGAGAGATTTGTTTCTGTTGATTGCCACCCTGCTATAAAATCTGTAGATCAGTTTGAGCTTCTCAGTACTAAAACTAGATGTAGCTTTGCCCACATTTCTTTGTAGAAAAACAAGAAGTACTTGTAATCTTAAAATGCTTTGCAAATTCATTCTGGTTTTACCAAACTTTTCAGTGTATGGGAAGGCTGAGAATGGAAAAAGTCCTGGCAGAATAGTTATTTCAACCTCTTATTTGGAAATTAACTTTTGTTTTGGAATGTCAAACCATTTCATTTTTGCTTATGAAATACAGCATTGAAACAAAACATTCTCAATCATAATGAATAAAATATTTGATTTCATCTGAAAAGATATTTTTTACTTCTTTGTTCACACTAAAAAAAAAAACCAAAACAACAGCTTTTCTGACTGCCTTGAGCTGGCAATGTAAAGAAAAAGTAACTATTTCTACTTCTTAAATTCATCCTTTCATATGCAAACCTTTTTCTACCCTTGGTATAAGGTAAATTTAAAGATGTAAGGATATACTTCTAACCTCACATGAAAGTTGTAACTTCAGAAGATGCCTTCATTTCTAGGATCTGAACAGGAAACTAATGCTATTAACCTAGTCTGTGATCCGGAATCTTGCAAAGAGGGATGGTTCTGCCTATTTGTTCTGTGCTGCCTGTTCATCTTCGGCTCACTTTGTCCCATGGCTCCCTCTAGCTCACGCCTTTCTGTTCAATGACCAACTCCCTCATTCACTGGCACTTAAAAAAGTCTACTGAGCATATTTTTCTTTATTCTACAGTGTTTCCTTTTCTATTTCCTTATTGGCCTATTTTTACTCAGTCTACTCATTATTCTGCTGGATTTTTCAGCTCCAAATCCCAAAGCTCTTGATACATGCTAAGTCTTTAAATTGGCCAAGAGCCACAGTTGGCATAGGCAGAAACAGAGTTCAGGAACCCAACTTTCAGTCCTTACTTTATGACTGTAGGCCAAAGTGTCTGATGTAAAGTGGTCACAGGACAACAGGATAATTACTTTTAAGATAGTTCAAGTATGACAATGATGCAGATGTTAAAATAAGCCCTGACCACAACGGCCTTTCATGGCTGTTTCTGTTTTTCACTTTAAGACAAAGCAAAGAATAAACTCCAATTACCTCATTTAAAAGCTCATAGGGAGACAAGCCTGATGTTATATCAACTATGGACTTTTGGTGGTTTATTGCTGTGGTATGGAGACCTATGGGACAGTGCACATTCCTCCTGTAACAATGCCTTCATCTCATTCTTGTGCCAAGTCCATCACTGTGTGACTAACAGTAGATTGCCTTGTAAGGGAAAAGCTTGTGGCTGCTTTGTGTCTGATCTATGTCCGTTCTGTCAGAAAAGCCAGACTGCATCCTATGGACTTTGCCATGTGGACTCTTGGGGGCACAAGTGGCTTTTATTCTCTCTTACCAATTGCTGTCCAAAAGTAAAAAAGCCTGCAGTGCGAATCCTGGGGTAAGGTTCTGCTATAGCCAGTGGGAGCAGAGCAGGAGAAACTGCAGGGCTTCTATCAAGCATTCACAGGACAATGGGAAAAGGAAAGAAGAAAAAAAATAGAGGAAGTAGAAATATCAAGAGAAAAATAATTGTATAATTGAAAAGCATCCTATAGAAAATATTTATTTACAGAAGCAGAAGGAGAAGATTGCTTCTTGTGCTCCTGTAACCAGTAATGACTACTCTGAGCACCAGAAAGTGCTGCAAGTTGACAGCCACCACAGTAACACATATGGAGCAGCTTTGGGTGAAGTCTTGTGGGATGTCATAACACATGGGTCTCATCTCTTTTTTCCCCAGACTTTCAAGCAAAAAAACAAGTAAGCCTTTTAGGAACATTTTTTAAAACACATGTAGGTACTTATCATGTAAGAACTTCATGTTTAGATACACTTAAAGATCTGAGCTTTAGAGACACATATTTAAAGCCTTTCTGGCACCTAAAGGCTTTTAACAGCACCAAGTTACTTAGTTGCCATTGAAATCAATGAGAGTTCTTGGCTTTTATCCTTAAAATGAGGAAAATAATAGTTTAATGAATGTGGTTGCTAGGGTAGCTAAAGATACCAAGTTCTCTCTTTTTGTATAGAAGCAGGTAAGCTTGATTCTGTGTCTGTCCTGTTAGTGCTCTCTGCCCTGTTAATAGCTGGCAGGTTTTCCTTTGCCCTCAGGGGCTGGTGACTGCATTGCTGGGAGGATGTCAGCTGCCCTCTCCTCTGCCTCCATCAGCTCAGAGGGGCCAGATGTGCAGCACAGCAGCAACCAGTCAGTAGTGGGTACCCGAGGTTATGTCAGAAACCAGTGATGATAACCTCACCTTATTTTTGTTAATGAATTAAATTGGTAACTAGTATTATAACAGTATTCAGAATCTTCAGATTGCATTAGCACTCTTTTGCTCCCAGTGCCTGGCATCACTTACACTGATGCAGAGATTAAAAGTAATTTTATGGACTGATGGTTATTAAAAAGTCTCTGTGAGACATTTAGTGAAATGATTAAAGAGGGGTTGTGAGGGGTATTCACCAGCCATGTGTCTTTCCTTGCATTCTCAGTGGTAATATGTCATGGAGAGATTTCTTGTTACAGCCAGGCTGTGGCCCAGTAGGCAGGCATCTTCCCCTATTCTGAGCAATGATGTTGCACCTTGGTGAATTAAGATCTCACATAAGATGCCTCCAACTGACTTTCATGAACAACAGTGTTCTACAGACTTACAGGAGAAGATGAAAATTATTAGAAGTTTGGTTGGAACTTGGTAATTAATATAGATAAACGTAGGTCTTTAAGCAGCTTACCTTGCTCCAGACTGAAAGAAGAAATATGCTTTAGAGCTGCTAACATTCACTGATAACCCAAACCACAATTCTTCCTCAGGGAATATTTTCAGCTTGTAAACAGAAAATCTGCTGTAAATACCACACTGATATTAGCTCAGTGATGCACTGATTCATTCAGTAGAGTACTGCAGAAAGTAAATGGCTATTCTATTATGAATTATTTACACACCATGGGGGGGGGGGGGGTGTATGATTGTGATGAGTAATAGTAGTTACACAACTAAATACTGTGTCTTTAGGTATAAAATATTAAGTACTTGGTTTATTTTCCTTGGATGTCTGTGCTTCAAAATCCTTATCTTTTTAATGTAAATATCTAGTAACATCTCTAATGTTAACGGAGCAACAGTTTTAAACTGAAAGAGGGTAGATTTAAATAGGATATAAGGAAAAAAGTTTTCACAGTGAGGGTGGTGAGGCACTGGAATAGTTTCCAGAAAAGCTAGCGATGCCCCGTTCCTGAATGTGTTTAAGGCCAGGTTGTACTGGACTTTGAGCAATCTGATTAAGTGAAAGATGTCCTTGCCCATGGCAAGAAGGTTGGACTAGATGGTCTTCAAAAGTCCTTTCCAACCTAAACCATTTTATCAATTTATGATTATAACGGAAGGTGTTTAATGTTTAACAGAAGTAAGAGGAAAATTGAAAGAGCATTGATGCTAAGAGCTAACTGAGAAAGCAATAGTGGAGCATGTGGAAGCCAGAAGTATTACTGGCATCATATTCTTAGCAGAATATGCATAAAACACAGTGATGCAAAAAGGTTTTAAATGTTTTCTCTTATCACCAATACCAGAGTATTTAAGTAAGTGACAATGAATATAAAATGTATAACCATCTAGATTGTCATTTCATGAATCAGAAATCAGCAGAGGGAATGGCTGCTGATTGCCAAGCACTTTCATCTCACATTAACATACCTGTCTGCACATAATAGAAGAATATTAATAAAAGAAACCTCAAAGCTGAAAAGTTGGATGAAACACCCAAATACCTCATGTGATGAGCAGCAATCACTTTTTCTTAATACAGGTACAACAACTTTGCTTGATTCTTTCCTTAGGATAAAAAGCACAAATTAGGTTGTGATCCTGTGCCTGAATTGACAACACTGTCAAATAATTTGTTCTGGGAGAAGGGGAAGTATTGTAAACTTCTCTTCCTTCCACTCTCACACTGCTTCCACTGTGAAGGAATTAAGGTTGAAAGTCCAGTGATCTAGCAAAACCTCCAAACAGTCTGTTACTGACTTTACAGATATTCTTCGCATCTGATCAACCATTTGCTTAAGTTGACACTTGTCAAGAAGAGATGACAAAGAACCCTGATGAGCCTTCCTGAATTGTTCTCCAAACTATTTTTATGGCCTACTGGTTGCCTGATTTGGAAAATCTGTGGAGGGGTAGAGAAAGTCATGATCTTGGTCTGATTAATGTTCCTTCTGCAGCAAGAGAGAAAACTACACAGGGATGTATTAAGTGTACCAGCTACAGCTCCCGGCTGTCCCTCCAGAAACTGGCTACAGTTTTTCTCTCACATTTTTATTCATACCCATCCCACCAAAACCTCACTGTGCGGCATGGTCTTTTTGTTACCCTCCCATTGTCCCTGGCTGTCGCAGTAGAGACGGACACGCGACAAAGTAAGTCAGTAAGTAAGTACGTACGTACGTTTATTTGTAAACAAAGAC
>JBCJKH010027719.1:0-17775 GCA_039877255.1 Loriculus beryllinus | reverse complement strand
AGTGCTGGGGAAGGTTATGGAGGAGATCATCTTGAGTGCCATCATAGGATATATACAGAACAAACAGGTGATCAGTCACAGTCAGCATGGGTTTATGAAAGGCAGGTGCTGCTTGACTGACCTGGTCTTCTTCTATGACAGTGTGACCTATTTAGTGGATAAGGGTCAGAAGGCTCTACCGAGTGATGTGGACAGGCTGCATAGATGGGCAGAGGCCAATGGTGTGAGGCTCAACGCTCAGTGCTGGGTCCTGCACTTGGACCACAACAACCCCATGCAACACTATAGGCTTGGGGAAGAGTGGCTGGAAAGCTGACCAGTGGAAAAGGACCTGGGGGTGCTGATAGGTGGAGCTGAACATGAGCCAGCTTGTGCCCAGGCAGCCAAGAAGGCCAACAGAATCCTGGCCTGCATCAGCAACAGCATAGCCAGCAGGACTGTGGAAATAATCATCACCCTGTGCTTGGCACTCGTGAGGCTGCACCTCAAATACTGTGTTCAGTTCTGGGCCCCTCACTACAAGAGAGACATTGAGGTGCTGGAGCGGGTCCAGAAAAGGGCAATAAAGCTGCTGAAGGGTCTGAAGCACAAGTGTGATGAGGAACAGCTGATGGAACTGGGGTGTTTAATCTGGAGAAAAGGAAGCTCAGCAGAGACCTTATCACCCTCTACAAATGTGTGAAGGAATAGGACAAGATGAAACAGTCTTAAGTTGTGCCAGAGGAGGTTTAGATTGGCTATGAGGAAAAATGTCTTCCTCAAAAGGGTTGTCAAGCATTGGAACAGGCTGCCCAGGGAAGTGATGGAGTCACCATCTCTGGAGGTACTGTGTTGATGTGGCACTTAGGGACACGGTTTAGCGGTGGACTTGACAGTGCTGGGTTAACGGTTGAACTCAATGAACTTAAAGGTCTTTTCCAAACTAAATGATTCTATGAGTCTATGCTGTGTAACAAAAGTGCCAGGGACCAAATGCCTCATACGCCCTCTTCCTATGTCAAGTGACCTTTCCTTAAGGCTTGTCTACATGCAGAAAGTCTTGTGCAAGAGGTGTAAGACACAATTAGAGTTTTATAACTACTTATTACCTGCCTTCTGCATGGACTTTCCTATTTGCAAGAAAAGCTATCTCAAGGTGTAGCGTAACCCAGCTCAGAATAACTTGTGCACATAAAACACATAAACATGTTTGGTGGAATTTTTCATAACCTGTGCTCATCAACCAGCAATATTTATTTCTCTCAGACACTTGTGGTCAGTCCTAACTAGAATGCATGCTAGAGTGGTAGATGAACAATCTCAAACACATGATTTATAGTCTCATTAGATCACTCATAAACAGAGAAAGAGTTATACAGGGATTGAGAAAAAATAAATTCAAGAGTGACTGAATCAAGATCATGATGTCCATTTTAGGAAGGATTTTGAGGTTTTACATTAACCAAAGATTTGGTATTTGCCCAAATAAAAAAAAAAGGGGGGATCAATTCTGCTCACTGTTTCAAAGGACCCTTCCTTAGAGGAGAAACAGTGCAGAAACCCCAGACAGCAGGATTTTAAGCCCCAAAACCAAGATGCCAGGAAAAATACCCTGTACGAAGGGGAATGGAAGCCTAACATTGGGCATTATGCTAACAAATCAGCTCCTAGGTAGTGCTGTGGTATTAACAAGAATTACAGAGAAAAGGAAAGTTGGGGTTTGTGAAGACATGGGTGCTGACTGGTGCCATCTTACAGACACAAGTGATAAAAAGAAACTGACAGACATCTGGGCATCTCTGCTCTGATCACAGGGAAATGCTGAGAACAAGGCAGTGATGGTAAGAAGGCTGCTCTCCAGTGCAGGTTTGTAAGTGGGAATGAAATGTCCTCTCTAGCTGGGACTTTGTCTAGGTGATTCAGGGAGCTAAAGTACTCAGTCACCTACTCCATTACATTCACCAATACTATCCCCTTGAGAAGCATGGCCTTATATGAGAGAGATGCTAAGGTGCTGTACTGCTCAGCTATTTCCTCTTTCTCACACAGCCCTACACACCCCTGACCAGTGAATGTAGTGCTCAGAAGAGACTATTTCTGCACATCAGGTCAACAGCTTCGATGGCTATATGGGAATTTCTCCTTGTCTGTAAACCCCATGACAAGGTTATGTGCTGACCTATTTCCTTTGTTTTTGACTATTCCTTGTTCAAACAAGTACTTAAAAATTATGCAAAGAGGAAGGTTTGATTCTTCTTTCACATTCCTGTGAAATGAGAGTAAAATTATATATATAAACATACGCATGCATATACACATATATTTTACTCATCATGACTGATAGCCCTGGAGCACGGAATTATTTGTCTGGAGTACATGTATGAGCAAGCTGGCAGTGTGTGTTTCAGTAACTGACTTTGCCAGTGTGCCTCAGCACTGGAGAGACCGCAAGATGAAAAGGTAACCCAGGTGTATTACAGTATCCTACAGTTCTGAGACTTACTATACTTTGTGGTCTTTTAACCCCAGAGACTGAAATCCAAGTATTTCCTAAGAATCCCTGTGCTGATTTTTCCAAAGGAAAAGCTTCGAGGCCTTGACACTGTAAAGAAAGATTTTAAAAACATGATGCAAGTTTGCCACTTAATTATCTGTGGAGGCTGACTCCTGTGTTTTGGGAAATGCAATTTGCAGCATCATGTAGAGCCACCTCTGCCCTACTTCACCTATGCAACCACTTCTACCAAAACCACAATTGTAAAGCATTACTGCTCTTATTTTGTAATAAGCTCTGCTCTCTGATCCAGACTAGCTAGGCAACGGATAGAGCAATGGCCCTGTTGTGTTTTCTTGAACTTCTTGAGCAAGACTACCGGTGATCTTAAAGCACAGATAGCCAATATGGTGCTTCTCTGGGGAGAACAGAAGAAGTTAGGGGCAGCAGGTCAGAAAGTGATTAACTTTGGGAAATAGATTACATTTGTATACATTTAGAATAATTGAAAGTGTACAAAAACTGCTCAGACTTTATGTTCACATCTTTAGGTATTCTGGGGGAGTATCATCTAGCATAGTCTTGGTGTGCACAGTTGACATGCCTCTTGTTTGCCCCTTCTTCAACAGAGCTAGAAAGACAAGAATACTTAGAAACAGTGAAGCAACTCAGATTGAATAAAATGCCAAAAGGATGTGGTATTCTCAAACAAACCCAGCAACCCCAGGTGATAAAATGCTGCGTGACTGGAATGGAGAGCACAACTGATCAATGACTGGGGAAATCAAACTATACAGCAGATCTAACAAAATTGGAGAAAGGTTTCTGCAATGTGTAAGCAAGATTGCTTTCAGCACAGCTGTTCTCTCTCCACCTGTCAAAATGGATTTCAGAGTCAAAAGTCTCACAAGTTTCATGGTTATGAGTTACAGGAAAAATTGATGCAGATCCTTAGATAAAGTTAATCTAGCTCTATCCATTCATTCCCTTGAACCCAAATCAGTTTGTTGCAGCTGAGGATCTGGCTTCTTCCTCCTCCACAACTGAGCACAGATACAGCTTCCTTTTACCACTTTATATAAAAGCATCTTGTAAAACGCGTGAGCTTCTTTTTGCTGTGTTAAAGTTCATTTTGTTTAAGCATGCAGCTCTCTTGCCTGAACACAAATAATATGCACAGCTATAATTTTCTTTGTGACTAATTTGCCTTCATAGTTGTGGCTGATTAAATAGCTTTGCCTTACTTGGTTGGCAGAGAGGTAAGCACCTTTAAATATATTGTAATTGGGCTTTGATTTTTTTTTGTCTAGCCTTGTTAAAAGCATAGTTAACACCTTTCTTGGAGCTGACTTCATGAACACACAAATGAAAAACTTCTCTGAGCTGTTTTGTAAAGCACAGCTAATTAATGCAGTTAAGTACAACTGAGTTAAGTACGAGAATCACAGCTCGTAAATAAAGATAAGAAAATTATAAGAGGTGTGACTGATACGTGTGTAATTACCTGCTTGGGAGGCAGCCTGATCTGGAAGAACCAGAAGAGATTTGGGAGGCAGGAAATCCTGTGTTGCAATCCTCATTCCACCCATGACTTCTGCTGCTGTAGGGGAGTTGTCCTGCCTCTCCTTCCCCAGGTGGAAGTCACTCAAGGAAAGAGTGACGTACAGACTTATTAATAGAGTAGGCAAAGCATCAGAAACACTTAAAGTGTGATTTTGGTACCTGTGAATATCACACAGAACAGATATTTCTTGCACTGCTCTCCATATCCCGTTCAGAAGTGATGAAATAGAGACTTATCACTTCTCAGTAGTTGCTTCTTGAAACAAATCTGATTTTTGGTACTTAAGAGTTCTTTAGATTACAGAGCAGATTGTTAGAAGGGAATTATCACAGTAAGGTCCATGACCCTGAAGAGAATGCTGCCAAAAGGCTGCTGATAGGACAAAATCAAGATTTTGTGTCTCCTTCAGCCAGGAATAAGAAATCAGTGTTAATCCTAAAAAAAAACCAACCAACAACCACAAAAAAGGGTCAGTTATTGACAATTAATAACCAATAGATCTGATGTTGTAACTCGACATTAATTCAGAATTGTACTCAAAAGCAATGTTTAGAAAAGGATCTCAAGTCCTGTTTTGTAACAACTTACTCCTACAATAGGCAGAGGAAACAAAATCTGAAGATGGGGAAATCCGAGAGGAAGTAAACTGGGGGTTGAGTCAACACTGTAACCTTGCAGAGGGCAGATGTAAAATCCTGAAATGCCACAATCTGCTCCAGTGAGTGTTGCTGATCCAGATCCAGATGATTTTAGACTGTGGAGATTCTAGTCATCTCAATATTCAAATCCCCCTTTGTGTGAGTCTCCTTACAAACACAGCTGGAACATCCATGTTTTCCCATGTGACACAGTGACTGCCAAATTGGAATACAGGCTTGTTTACATGGTTTCACTTAGTAAGATATAAGCTGTACATTTGAACTTATTTACCCACCTTGAGACTGCACAAATCACCTTACTAACCTGTTCGAGTTTAGCATGGGTCTGGTGAGAGGATTCCTGCACGAGTTCCTTCCAGGTTATTGCCACCAAAGCACAGGCTTTTAGGGCACAGAAAGAGGAGCAAACCCATTTCAGGATCCTCCTAAAATCCTTTCTCTTTTCAGTATATTTAATTCAAGACAGATTCTTACCTCCACTCAATTAATGTAATTAATTTAGGCCAAGTTACCTCCCATACATGCTAGACCATGGCATTGTGGCTTCTCTTGCCTCTATACATCCGTAACATTCATTCACAAAGAAGCCTTGAATTTCCTGGTGGGGTGGATAACTACACCTCAGAAACAAATAAACTGACCTCTTTCATACTTTTCTGTTCTGAGTCATCGTTGAACAAATAAAAACACTATTGTGAAGAAGAGAAACTAAGAATGTGTCTGAGGAGGACAGTTGAGCTGCACCTTGGTTCACTAGTGCTGAAAATGTCAGGAAATGCAGAGAATAAGCAGGGGTGGTTTTGACCTTCATCTGGAAGGCGAAATCAGAGGGGTGGCAGTAAAGTGTCAGGCTAATGAAAAGTATTTTGCATTGGTTTGTTCCAAAAATTATTTTGCCTGGGTTCTTGGAAGATAATGACTATAACAATACTACAACTGCAGCAAAATGGAAACCAGCCAGGTCCTAGCTTTGTTTCTGCCAAGGAGCTGAAGCACTTAGTGCCTTTGATGCTGTTTCATGAAACCAGGCAGATGAATCATGAAAGAGTAGTACAGAATGTGAAAATGCAAAAATGAACTGAATCATAAAGAAAGCTGTTTTCATCAGAAGGCAGGAAAAGCGGGTAAAACACTGGAGATGGTTGACTGATCTCAGACTGACTGTTTTGAATAGTTGACTTGGATGAGGCAAGACTCTTTGGATCAAGAATATATGATTGGAAAGCTGGAAGACTTGGCTTAAATGTTAACAAAACAACTAGAATCTGTGAAACAGAGGAAGTTACCTAGCCCAGCTGGAAAGTACAAGAGGAAGGACAATAGCCTTGCAGAAGTGCCAACACAGAGATTTCAGAGCTCTCCAACAGAAAAGCTCAGAAACAGAAAGACAAGCACGGCTCAATTTTTAAATCCTCTGGAAAAATAAAACAATATTAAGAAGCTGTACACATTGTAATAAACAACATGAGCCAATACAATGTCTGGCATTGGAATGGTGGTGTAAAATCTGCACAGGATTACATCACTCTGCAAAAGCTTGCCAGCAGTAGCAGGTTGCTCTCAGCAGGCTCTGAGGAATGACAGCAGCCCCACCAGCTCAGAGGAATGCTTTGTACAAGCATGGACTGCGCAGCACACCAGGGGAACGAATGAGTGAGCGAAGCAAGCAGGGAAAGAAGGAAGCATTGTTCGGAGAACAAATGGGATATTTGCGCTCAGGTGTGTGAGCCAGCCTGATGCCAAAGGCCACTGGCACTCGGGAAAATCTCCAGCAGTAAAAGGCTGGCAAAGCAAAATTCTGCCTAGCTTAGCTGAGCATTAGTAACAGGGGTGCACTGTCTTCAGGAAAGTGATCTGGCAGAGTCTGAGGCAGGACTGTGGGATGGTTGCAGGGAATCTGAAGTCCCTCACTGTGAAACAAGGACTGCAAACACTGAAAGGCTTTAGGCAGGAGACTTAACAGCGTGTCTTTTGTTCTTTGCTGTTTGCTCTGTCTCCAGGTGAACTGGGAGCTGAGCTAGTTGAAAGGAAATGTTCAGAGTCACCTTAGTAAGACTCTGGCCACCAGTTCCTGGAGAGAAGTATTTAACACAACCTGCTGCAGGTGGCCTTGCAAGCATCTGCAAAGCTGGGGGTGGGCCAGAGGGCTGGTATCCAGGGACTGAATCCAAAACCAGTACAAATACAGGATTACCTCTGGCAAGAGCAGAATGCATACAAACCTGCCACGAGAAAGGTGCCTTTGTCAAGGTGTGTGAGGCTACAGAAACAGAGCCCAGGCCCTCAGTGCGGGGCTGCGATTGCTGCAGACTTTACAGGACCCCATGTAGTAGTAGCTACTACTTTCATAGTAGCTGGCCACTTGTGGGGACTGTCAGCAAGCAGCTTCTGCACATAAATGGATAAACTGTACACAGGCCATACCTCCACTATGGTATTTGCATTGCACATCCAAGCCGTGCAGGTGCTGCACTGTGGCCACACTGGTTCTCCATTCTACTGCACTCAGCTGTCCACACTTGGTCTTCATGCGTGCTGTGTAGACAATCCACATAAGATACAAGGCCTTCACTACAATGCTTCTAGGCTTCAAAATCTTTATGAGAGACATGAGTGCAGAGCTCAGCTCACACCATGTTCTTGGTGGTGTAAAATAAGAGGTTTTCATCTAGTTCTGGAATTTTCACTTTCTAGTGAACGTCAAGGCTTGTCCCTCGGGAAGTGTAATGATGTGAGGGATTGTGAAAACTTAACAGATGCCACTCAGCCCACATCATGTCACCTTTCAGTAGTTCTGGACTTTTTTTGGGGGGGCTAAAGTGTGTTAGTGGAATGAATTTCAACAAAGGCTGCCTTTCTGGTAACTGTTATGTTGTCTTGGAGGACACCATGATAACCTGATGCGAAGCTGAGGCATTTTATGGCAGAGCCTCTAGGAGCACAGGCAGAACTCCAGGTGCCCTTCCAGGTTTTGCCACCAGCCTGAATTTGTAAAGCAGGTGGGAGGACTTTTGACACCTACTTACCAGACATTAGTCCTTAGCAAAGATTCTCAAGTCAGAAGCCAGTGCTACTTTGGGAACATCTCACAGTCATTACTTGGCTATGTTTTTCAGGGACAAACCATTAGATAACTGCCTTACCACCAAGAACAGAACATTTCTGTTAATGTTTCCTCTTAATGGAGAAAAAAGTAGCGGTAACATTTTGAGAAATGACACACACACGAAGATGACAATACCCATTTCTTTGCCAGTGCCACAGATTCCTGCAGCTATGGGATCCTTTACCGTAGTGGATGCCAAATGATGATTCAGTCTGCTCCATGTACTGAGATTGTTCAGGGTGGGAGCGCAAGCCCCAGCTAACACTGTCAGCGAGTTCATGTGCACCCCAAGAATAGAATCGGTGTGAAGAGTTTTTGAGAAACCCACAGTTCTTGCAAGGAAAATAAAATAACTTTTTCCTGACCACATCTGGATACGGATACAGATGTGGTCAGCCTGGTTCTGTCCTCACATTGTCTGAAACAAAATGATTTGTCCCATGAACTGCTATTTAAACTCATGCTATCCCAAGCACAACAGCAAACATTCTGAAACAGAGTTATTTTCATTTCCGTGACATGCCCTTGGACTCAGCTGCTGACAGAGTCAAGGACCTGACACCAGCCTGAAGGTGGGCTTTTTCTTTTCCCTTTTTACTATTTTAGTCACCTACAAGTATCTGAGCTGCAAACCAAAGCAGATGTGATTATCTCAGCTGTCACTGAGAGGGAAGCGGCATTGAAAATAGATAGGATTCAGACCACAGAGCACTTTAAAGATCTAATTGCAACACACTGATATACAAATAGTGACAAATAGGAAACCACTGCAGCCTTTCAAGCATCAATGCAAAGCTTTCAGAGGGACTACCACCATTGTCAGGTATTTCATTCATACTTCTGAGTAGCATCTTACATAGAGTGTGCTGCAAAAACTCCTCAAAGCTGCATGTTCAGCTTTAATGAGAAAAGGAAATGGTAGGCAGAAATAAAGTAATTGAACTGCCACAGTTATGGCAACCCTAAGAGCAGCTGAATCGATGTGAAAAGTATATTATGGGTGACTTACAAATGCAAGAACGTTAGAAGAAGGAAGAAGGAAGAATGGAAGAAGGGCAAAGTTAGAAAATCACCATCAAAACTAGATGTAAAGGTGTAAGCAAAGACTCAGTCAGCCTGAAAGAAACTATCTTCACAGAGTTAAGCATATAATTAATTGGACTTCTAAAGCAGCTTACACTTAAACAGTTTTCCAGTATGAGTAGTAACTGTTTTTATCAAAGCAGATGTTCTCTGACATTTTGTGTCAGCATCCTTTGTATGTAAAGCAATCTGTCTATGGAAACCAGGGTTTTTTTACAAAATCATAGGGCATTTGATATGTAGAACAATTAAATAAAACATACATTTTGCTTATCTTTGTATATTTATAGGTGACTGGTACTCACAGCACATAATCTATAGCTACAACAGTGCCTGAATGGCTGATTTTTATATATGCAGCTATAGTATTGTTAAGTGAAACTGATTCTGCTAGAATTCTAATACCCTAACTTTGCATTTTTTTATGATTCTTACTACATTTTCCAATAAATATTTTCATTTCAAGGGGGATTTTCAGGGACAAAGATGCTTCTTGGTGTGAGTAGAGCTGGCAACACTTTTAAGGTAGACTTTAATCATAATCAAATCACTGATTTTGCTAGACTTCTCTGGATATCATATGACATTTGATTTATTTATGTCATAGCTTATAGGAATTTATTTTTACACATTCTGTTCAAAACTGTAAGTTTAAATCCCACTAAGTTTTTTAGAACCAGAACTAGTTATGAATAGAGATAAGTCACTGACAATTCCACTGAAAGATTATCAGCAACAAGCCGCATTATATAAACTCCCAAGTTTCATTTTACCAGCTGAATAATTGAAGTCCGTGTAACATACTTCAGAGCCTAGTGTTACAGAACTGTATAAAATCTGTTAAGAATCCACAGAATTCTATCAATACAAATACTACCATAGATAATTTTCCTTCCTTTTTCCCCCATCTCCTTTTCAAAAGTGTGTCAAATACAGACATCTGATCTAAGGACCTCCAAAGACCTCATGGCAATGATGTTTTGTACATGTGTATTTCTAAGATAGAAGAAGGTTTAAAGTTTATTTCATTCTACATCTCCAAATGAAGAGTATAGTCAAATGCATTTGGAAGTGCCAAAGGAAATTACTACTTGAGAAGTGTTCAGATCAAAATCCTGGCTGCAGCTTGAGAGAGAATCTCACACAAGATAGTTGGGAAGGAAAGTAAGGTATCTAAAAGGTGGATATCCATAACCATACCAGTTGCATCATACTTCCTTTAGTGCTGATGGTCAGAAAGAGGCACCTCCAGAGAGCAATTCATCTCACTCTATGTTAAGTGGCTGAAATACATCAAATGAACTGCTCTTTGGAGATACGTGTTGCCATCCTTTTAGTGGGCTTTAGGCAACTATTTAGGTGGTGAGATGTACCCAAACTTCAATGTCTGTGCTGTTTTGAAAACAGAAATGAGCCATTTAAGCCATTTTCCAAGAGGAAAATATTCACTATGAGAATAATCAGCCATTGGAATAATTTCCCCGGGGAAGTGGTGGATTCCCTAGCATTGGACACTTTTAAGATTCAGCTGGACAGTGCTGGGCCATCTAGTCTATACTGTGCTTCTGCCAAGAAAAGTTGGACCAGATGATCCTTGAGATCCCTTCCAACCTGGTATTCTGTGATTCCATGATTTAGTCCTTCACCGTGTTGGAGTTGCACTCAACACCTTTGGTGGTATCCCCAAAGTTACTGGAAATTTGCAGCAATACTTCTTTATGACTCAGTGGAAACCCAAACAACCTGACACCCCCTCTAATGTGCATATCCATGCTACTGCTGTAGCCAAAATGGTCTCTGTGCTTAAGGAAAGGCTGGAAATTCTGGCTGGAAATTACACACTGCAATGGGAGCTGATGGCAAAGGATAACTGGTGGGAATGGTGTCTACAAGGCAGCCCTGGAGCAGGGCTCAAGCCTGTTTTCAGGGAGCTGACCACTAGCTTTCCTTAGCTTCTTTGGCTGCCAGAACAAAACACTCTTTTGAGTGGAAAGGCACAGGATTTGTTTTCTAGGACACCCGCTTATTCTGCTCCTTAAATCAGTATTTACCCTTTTCAGTCTAAAACAGTATAGACTTGTGGGAAAGGGAACAGTTAATTTTTGAAGGAGAAGGTGACACATGGTAGTAGTTTTTCACAGGCCTGATTAAAACAAAATTATATCATTTTCTTTTGATGAATTTGCTTTTTTGGGCTCACAGTTACAGGCACTATATCCATTTACCTTGGTTCACTGCAGCTTTATAACATTCCGTGTGATACACTTTAAAAAATGGACTAAATTCAGATTTCAGGTTCATTTTAAGAGCAAGTAAAATGTTTGGATTGCAAAACCTGCCTTTCTGTAGGCTGAATGCATTTCCGTGCTAGCAGCTTCCAGGAAACTCTTGGGTTACAATTACAAGAAGTTAAAACTGCAGCAGCAAAATTGTTAACTGGAAGTCAGAATTTCCTTTCCACCATTCCTCTTCTGTTTGGCCATAACAGGCCAGCTTAAATACTTTGTTTCTTTTATTTTTCTATTACATTATTTTGGCATTTTTGTGGCTCTTTTTCCTTTCTGATTGTAACCTCTAATTCTTTGTTCTTTGACCTGCTTTTTTACCTTATACTGGATTATCTACTTAAGAGCAGCATTTTCTAACAACCCTTCCCAGTTATAGGACTCTCGCCTGTAAATTTATCATGGATGTGTCCAATTCTTAAAACAGGTTAAAGACATTTTTTGTGTGTGTGTTCTTTTTCAGGCTTCCTAGTTACATGGTCAGTAATCTAAAGAAGAATGTAAGCTGGGAAGTGTGATAAGAACAATAAAAACAGCGTTTGCTCCAAGGAGCAAAACTGAAGCAGACTTCTCAAACTACAGGAAGAGAAGGAAAAAAGGTAATGTGTGTATTCAGTTGGACACAGGGATTTTTCTTAAAATAATAATTTAGACAACAAGTAACTATATATGGAGATAACTAAAGCATAATAGAAAACCTGAAGAAAGAAATGGAAATGTGATTTAATAAGGCTCAGCAAGCAGCGCATCTAGGGATGATACTACAAGACAGATGGTATCCTGAACAGATCTGTGCTCTGCAAACTCAGATGACCCCATTCCTTTAGATTACCATGCAAGGAGATGACCCTGAAAAAGTGAGAATGCTGGAATGCTGGCTGAGTGAGCCCCAGGGACAGAAGACAGTTTGATCCTAGCTGTCTGTTATTTGAACACAGATCTGAAAGAAGATAAGGACAAAGGCCCGCTTTTCACTGCCCAACATATTATAGATGTCTTTGCAAAATAAATCCAAAGCTTGTTGAAAGCAATAGCAATTACATTTAGTCAGATCTTACTCACTGTTATTTTAGGATTGAGCAACCATGCTGAGAAATGAAAACAAAAGTTACATCAGAAGAAATGACACATAAGGCTTTATGTTTACTTACTTATTTTTGTATGTGTAAAATATAAAAATAACATGTATGTTTATAGGGTTGTTTGTATAGGAAATATGAGGTTTACAGGCCATTTGTCACTGCTGCAGCCACTGGAACATGCCAGCAAATTTGTGGCCCTGTGTCTCCTTACAGCTGCTTTTTATATTTGGAGTATAAACATTGTTAGCTTCTGAAGGATTTATCAGTTTAGAGGACAGCTGCGGAGTGTTTAGGAGAGGACCGAAGGACAACGCAGCTCCAAAATAAATAATGTGTTTGGTTACTCCATCTTCTGACATGTGAGATACTTCTACAGAGAAAAAGACTTCCAAGAAAGTAGACAGAGTCTTCCAGGGATCTCCTGCAATTCCTTCCTCACTCTACACCACAGGCTTTGGAGGCTTCTTTCTGTGATTTTTTCTTGTCTAACAGAAAAAAGAAGATATGTGGATGAATGAATGGATGGAATATGTATGATTAAAAAAACATTCAAAACATTCCAGAGGACACACTTTTTCCATGAGAAAGAAGCCACATGAAAATTCCATGAAAAATCACATTGCTTAATAAGCTCCTGGAAGGCTCTCAGATGTTAACGAGTTGCTACAGCTAATACCACACAGAACAGCATAGCTGCAGCTTGCAAATAGACAAAAATCTGATAATTTTGTTGACAACTTAATTTGTTCACACATGCAGTTAAAATTAAATGTAAGGACTGTCTAGTAGGTATTGGAAGATAGAAGAATAACATCTAAGCGATGGAAAACCTCTGTAGCAAGCAAGACCAGTTCTGAATGTAAATTTATTTTCCATTTGTGTATTTTTTTTACACAACATAAATATGTACAAAACAATACATAAGGAAAACCCAGGAAATCATGCCTAAAATGACCTTTTTCCCCCTTTGTCCTTACAGAGGAAGGCTGACAAATGCTCATGAGCTTCCCATCCATCATGTTTCATAGGAAAATAGGAGACAGTAGGCACCTTAAGCTGGTCTGTATGGATTCATACACAGGGATCTTCCTCCAACACTGTTGTGCTTAACAGCTAAGAAAATTCCAACTGCCCTCTAAGAAATCTGAGTTTTATCTGAGGGCACATAGGTCATTGGTCATATCTGAAAGTTTTCAAATAAATGTCAAAGTCCATTGTACAGTCCAGGATCAATTATGAAGTATTTATTTCTTGGAAAGATGTCTGACTTTCTCCCTTTCGTTCTGTACTAGTCACAATCATTTCAGCATTCTGTTTTAGAATTTTCTTATTTACAGCACATCCACAAATTCACTCTTGCAGCTGTTCCTCATGTGATTATTTCTAGTAGTTGCATTGTGGTTACCCATATGAAGGCTTATTGTTGTGGTATACCATCACAGGCTACAAATATGCAAAAATTATAAAGGGACAGGAAACTTTCAAACCCTTCAAATAATTTCTTCTGGGCTTGAACAAGCATTCTTTTTGGGTTTGCCTGAATTTTTGTTTTGTTTAATTTTGTTTATGAAGATTGCCCTGCAGCTATTTAAAAAAGTTTAAAAACTGCTACCACTGATTTACTTGAAGTCAGTTAATCACAGGAGAGCAGGCAGTTTCAAAATCTGCCAAACCCTCAGCCAGTAGAAATTAGCAATTATGCAGTTATTTTTATTAGCTGCATATTGCATAAAGATGTAAGCATTTGTACTTATTATATTGTACAGACTATTTCATGACAGTATATGACATTTATTTGTGGTAGTGTAACTGCTACAATTATTTTAAGTGACAGCCAGATGAACTGGCAAGGAAGAAAGCATAGTAACCAAAGTCGGGTATTTTTGACTGTGTATTTATTCTGGAGAAACTAGCTCCTAAATATATGACTGCAATGGATACTGGACAACCATGCACTATAAAAAAACCCTATTCTGTTTTCCTTTTCTTGTTGACAGCACATAGCTGTTTCCTAGTACCAGCAAAGGTCTCTGCTGCATCAGTTACTCTGCCGCATCAGTTACTCTGCCATGGAGGTTAGAACTATGAGCTTTTGGACTCACATACAGTGTAAACAATCACCACTTGATTGCTTTGCTGAATACAGCTCGTATCCTATTACTTATTTCCCAGCTCATGTCTTGGAACTGACTCTAAATTAAATCTAAAACAAGGAACACTTATCCAAATTCTTTGTGTATGAAGAAGTTACCTACTCAGATAAAAAATGTAAGCTATGCCAAGTTAAGGGAACGAGCAGGCAAGTCAATAATGAGGGATTTGTAGTCATAAAGACTACTTTGCATTACAGTGTCTGCAGGAGACCTTGTCAGTACTTTCATGTGCTAGGTTATGAGCCATTCTCTCCATGCTGCTCTTAGCTTCAAGTGGCTGGAGAGTCACAAATACAACCACTTTAAGAAATGTATTACTGGCTCGTGTAGTAAGGGATAATAATAAATACTGTACCTGAACACTGAAGAAGTACCAGAATAATTCTGTGCTTTTACTGGGAACATCTTTGACAACATCAAGACTGATTACAGATAAGAAATCCAGGAATCAGCATATGGTCTGGCTTAGCTGGAAATCTCTATCACTACTGAGCAGAAAAATCCTCTTCTAAAGGCTACAACAACCCTTATGCTGATAATAAAAGAAAGATGTGTCACATGGTATGCACTTAAGCAGCTGCTGGTGGTCATGACATGGGGCATCTCTTAAGAGTACGCAGCAGTTCAGCGAAAGCTGTGGAAATAAACATTTTAAATTGTAGAAGTTAAACTCTTAATCATTTAATTATCTGAGTAAATTGGTACAAAACCTTATGCATCCGTTTTTCTTTTGTTAAATGTAGCCTTCATTACCTCAGTTTAACACAAGCTGGCTAAACTGAGTTTAGACAAATCTAAATAGTCTAAACCACAATCAGAGCAGCCACTCTGCATCAATTTACTATCATGTTTAAAAATCACACATTTGTTATACTCCATTGAAAACAGAAGAAAAAGATGTGGCATTCTCCTCATATCACATGACTAATTTCCTAAAAGATGTTACTAATATTCTGTGTTAGTTATAAGAATTTACCCATGAAGAAGGAATATTTTCCCAGAAGCCTGAATGAAACTGATAAATTGACTGATAAACTGAAAGAAGTGTCATAATTGTCTTATGAGTCAGTGGAAAAGGCAGGAAGTGAATTATTCTGCATCCTCCCAAACTTGCATAGGAATTTATTTAAAGGGAACTACACTTACCCTAGTTGGAGTTTAGCCAAGGCGTGAGAGGTAACACACCTTCTGCTTTTAAGACAAAAAAACCAAACCAAAAACCCAAAAAAGTTATATTTATGCCATGCCTCAGTGCAGAAGAAAGATTTAGTTGCTTATATTAATCCTGCAATACCTCTGCTGAACATGAGAAGTATAAACAGAAGAATGAGCTTTTACAATTGCAGCTGAATGGGTAGAAAGACCACAGAGCATATACCTGGTCCTTCCTCAAGTTTCTTTTGGCAAGGTTGCAATAATTAAACCATAAACAGTTACATTGAAACTGATGACATTGTGCCTCAGAGCAGGTAGTGCATGGAGTTTTATGAACATGCTGGAAGTTACTGAGAAACTTCCACTAAATCCTCCTGCCCTTTACCACATGATATACCCAGATTTCCAGGTAAGGAATAAAATAATTTCCATTTATGAGCCAGAGACACATGCACATATGTGCTCTTTCTTACTAATATAATCAAAAGAAACAAGATTGAAGCAATTTATGGTGTATCTGCTCAGTGGAAATACACATTTTTGCTAAATAGACAGTTTCAGGTATTTAAATTTAAAATGAATAAAAGACACCACCTGCTAAAAAATTATGCCACCTTAAGAGTGCATACTACGGATTTCATGGGGTCTATCAGTGTGGTATAATCAAACCAGTCTGTAAATGTTTGCATAATCCTGTACATAAACTTCAGCATATTGTTATATTCCACTGAGAAAATAATAAATAAATAAAAAGAACTAAAAGCTGCTATTCAGAAATATCTGTGTGCACTGTTTGCATAATATTAGGAAGGATAGATTAGCTGTGTCTGGGAAAAAGTCAGTCTTGGCCAGATGCAGAAAAAACATTCCATTATTCCTTTTAGACATTGGGAGAATTTTAAAAGGGATCTCAAATGAACCTACTTCAGCTCATCAGTGAATGGGTTACTATGCTTGAAGATGCTAAGCAAACCACCCATTAATTTGGTTTTTAAAATTATACAGAACTAGTAGCTCCTTTTACATTAAAATGCTGATAGAATATTATCAAAATGTAGCTTTTTATGCCTCTGCCTTTCAGAGTGCAAAAAAAAAGAATGCACCTTATCTGGATTTTAAGATCCAGTTCCAAGTTGTTTATTATGTGTAAAACCTCCATACTGTCTGTGTATTTAATGCTTCGTGAGCACTTCCCAGCCTCTTCTATTCTTTTAGCACTTATTCCAACCACCTCATTTGTTGTGATTTGGTGGCCGTTGCTCACCTGCTCTTCTCTTCACTGAACAGATTTGTAGGCCAGAGAGGTTATGATGATCACCTAGCTTGACCTCCATAGCAACATCAGCCAAGAAATTTTATAATGTGAACTTTGCTTTGAGTCCCTAATTTGAGAGATGACTTGGAGCTCAAGATTTAGAAAATATATTGAATCCTAATGTAGAATTTGGGAGGAAAGACTTCAGTGGCTCCTCAAGGATATTATACCAAACAACTCCTCCTGTGTCTAAAATAAAAGGATCTTGTGCTTATTTTAAATTAGTATAATTGTAGCGGCAAGTTAGTTGTTCTCACTGTCACTTCACCTGACAGATTAAAGAGACTTAATATTTGAAATTTTCTTCTCTTGCAAATCCTAGTACTTCATGACCAAACTTTTGTATGAGCTAAAGAGTTGGGGGTTTCTTAGTATCATAGCAAGGCAGATTTTCTTGGCTTTTCCAGTTCATTATTGGTGTTAAAATACAATACCGCTATTTTTGTTATAGGTTGATAAATGCTATATATAACTTTATTACTACTTCTTAATATTCCTTTGCTTCCACATCCAAGATTTGGACCATAAGCATGAATCTTTAAGTTGTTCATAACTATAATGCCTCTATAATTTGATTTAAAAATATTTGTACTTAGATGCCTTTTTATTAATCTGTATTCAAATAATCCAGTTAAGATCCATTCTACCTGCCCTGTAAAAAAAAGCAGGCTCTGCTTCAGTAGTAACATCTCCCTACAAATATTTACAGATGCATCTATGGTATTAATGATTATTTAACTGTGAGGGCGGTGAGGCACTGGCAGAAGTTGCCCAGAGAAGTTGTGGCTGCCCCATCCCTGGCAGTTTTCCAGGCCAGTTTGGACAGGGCTTGGAGCAACCTGTTATAGTGGAAGGTGTCCCTGCCCATGGCAGGGGTTTGGGACTAGATGATGTAGATCG
>JBCJKH010027717.1:4083-20792 GCA_039877255.1 Loriculus beryllinus | reverse complement strand
GTCCCATTGCTTCTGTGAAGAAAAGGGTTAATTCCTTTTCACCTTTTGCACTTGACTTATATTCTGAAAAGCGCTTCTTTTGTGTACCATTGTTGATCAGTCCATTGATGTCTATCAGGAGCCAGCACTAGGTCCTGACTAATCTGGCTGCTTCAGGTGACAAGGTAATTGGGTATTCAATCAGATTTTGCCTCTCATGTTGCATATCTGGTCTGGAGCAATAATGGCAAAAAATGTTACCATTAATTAATATTGAGTCAGATGGTTGGTCTATTTGATATAATTGGAGTTCTCAGGTTGGCTTTTGGTAGACTATTGGTCACATCATGAAAAACAAACAAATAAATCCATAAACACGTGGTGATATCATCCTTGTTGGAAACTACATTAGAGGTGCAAAAGGCAAAATAGTTAGGAGTGTTGAAATATTCTCTCATCATTGCATAAGATGTAGGCAGTCTGTGGGGTTAACATAAGGATGATTATGCTTTTCTCTGAACAGAAGATAGAGGGAGAAATACAAACCTGTCAGCTCAATACTGTTCGTCAGCATGAAATTTCCTATTAGAAGAAAACAACAAATTAATCTTTAATTTTTGAAAAGGCAAGAGCCTTTTGGTATTGCCAAGCCATCTGCTCCAGTCCCCTGCTACAACAACTGAGCTGGTGACACACAGCCCTGAGGGTGAGATCCTAATCATTAAAAACACAAGATGTGCCAGGAGTGTCTTCAAAAACCTGACTCTTGCTATTCTGTGTATTAACCTTCCCAAGCCATCCAGAGATTTGTTGATTGGCTTCTGTGGTCTACTCACCTAGTATGAGTGGGCATGATGCCAGGGTAGCAGGTGGACTAGGGCATAGATTTACCAGTGGACATGTGGGAAGCTATGGAGGACTGTCCTCCCATGCAGGAGTGCTGATTTATGCTTTGTGAGAAATCTTCAGATACGATAAAGTAGAAGGTGCATCATCCCTACTCCTGCTCTCCTGCTTAAAGCTGGAATGATTCACATCAAAATCTCCAAAGCACAAAGGAGGTTTTAAATTTTTTTCTTCTGTATGACTGTGATTTATAACAGAGCCTTTACTTTTTAAAGTAAAAGTACTTGAAGGTTGTGGTTTATTTTATTTATCTATTTATTTTTTTAATCTCACTATTCATTTGTTCCTAGCATTAAAGTGTTAAGTTAAAAGGAGAAATGTTAACTAGAAAGAATTCAGGCAAATCAAATTATTCCCAAAAGTAATTTTTAGTGGGGTTTATTCAGGGTAGAAAGCAAGGTTAGGGAGAAAAGTGCCTAAATTTGTTGCAAAAGGGAGAAAGGGAGGAGAAAATCTTGTGTCCTTGAACTAAGTTCAGGAATTCAAAGGAGAAAAGCAGATCTTTGAGGCAGAGCCAGTACACTTAGTTTCTGAAGGCATACTTTACCAATTAGAAATGGTAGGTACACATATGCATTTTGAAATGCAGGCAGACTAATAGAATTATAAAGTTCCACATGCTTTAGTGTCAGTAAAAGGAAGCTGCCATGCTTTGTGAGAGACCAAAGGAGAGCTGAAGGTATAGTTAAAGAACACAAACACAAAAACATGAAAACTTAAAAAAATAGCAATTTTCTGTGCAACATCCTTAACATGTGCCTAAGTGTCAGAAGAAACATATGAGATCTTAGAGCAGTAAGCCATTGAGCTCTGTTTTTTGCTATTTTTTTCTTTACAGCATCAGTAGCATTTTAACAAGTCTTCTGATTTTTTACCATCTTTTGTCTAAAAACACCTGCATCATAGAAGCATTCATTCTTCAACAGGAATATTTATTTATTTTTTTATATAAATTGCACAGATGTGCACGCATTTGTATCCTAAAATCTATGTAATTATGGCAAAGTTCAAAGCAGGTGCAAACTCAAATACTAAAGGATATTGATGCGGGCAAGACCCCATTTCTTGCAAATTGTATATATTCATTTGCACTGTACTCTAAGTTCTACTGAACTGATATTTTTCACATTGTATCCAGAGATACGTCAGTCATGTATGTTAAACTGAGGTCCAAAAATATTTTGTTCCAGGATTATAAATCCTCTAAAAATAGTATTTTAGAATGGAAAGCGTGACATCCCTTATCTATAGCATCACAAATGTGATGCTGTACTGTCCCTATCATCTCTTCAAAAGGTATGTCACATAAATATGTCAGAATACTTGTTATGTTGTGAACACTTGCAAGTAGCAATTGGATCAAATTTGCATAAGCATATTAGAGGGAAAAAGGTATATGCTTGGGGATGTAAATAACTCAGAAAGGAAAGCAACCAGTGGTAGGAATAAAATTACACGCATTCAGGTTGTCTCTATTTCCCTCATTTCATTTTCAGAAACTCTGGCTGAATGAGCCTTGTCTAGTTGCATGCAAATTCTTGGTTGCTCTCAATGATTATTTATGTGAACAACGAATAAAGTAACTTTTTAATTCTCCCTCTATTTGCAAATCTATAAAGGGGCTCTTAACCCTAATTGTGACTATTGCTCATGCATAAACAGGATATTTTCTTAATTATTTTGAAATCATGGTGTAAAGGCCTTTCATAAATGGTGCTCTAGGAGTATGTAGGGCCTTCCAATTGCAAAGACCTTAGTGGATAGATACCTCAGGGACCTTGAGGTAATCAACTTAAACGGCATATTGCTACACTCCAAGCAACTGCATTGAGCCTCCTGCAGCTGTTTTCCTGAAGGGCTCAGTCAGACAGCAGCAGATGTCCCAGGACGCAGGAAAGGCCTGAAGATGAAGACCTTGATCTAGCATGGCTTAAAACATTGACAATTTCCTAAGAGATGCTCCAGAGTTGCTTTGATCTGAGAATCTCTGCTCTGGCCAGTTTATACATTGGAGCTTCATTCTACTGAGCACAGCCTGCCCAGAGGAAAGCTATGCTGTGGTCGTGCAATGTACTTGAGAATGCCCATGCCCCCATCACACATAATCAAAGTTCAGTAGGCATCTCAATTAAAAATCTGCCCCAATCAGTGAGCTCTCTGATAAGAGTCTCAAAGTTATGGGGTTATAATGGGCACATTTTAAGAAATAGAAAAATAAGGTAGGAAAAAGAACAGAAGATGTAGGGTTAAAGAGAAATTGAAAAATATGAAGGAAAATTACAGCCAAAATCCCAAATAGCTTTGCATAAGCGTAACTAGTATAGACCCTTATGGCTTCTCTAGCACTAATTAGAACCTCTTGGAAAATCTATTCACATGTTTTTCAGTACTGTCCAAGCTGACATGTATCAGTTGGAAACTATTTTAGAAGCAATCTCTTGTTTCTTCTCAGAATGTATAAAGCAAGAAATATATGGAGAAACAGAGTTTGTGTTATAAAATCCAATTAGTAGATTAAGAGATTTTCAATTTGGAGAGAGACCACTTGGGCTTTAAAAAGCCTTGCTAGCATCTTCCAAGTTCATTGCCCCTGCTGCTGACCCTGAGGAAAAAGAGATTTCAAAGATTGCCAAGTGACATAATTTGTGATACTCACTCACTGATATTTAAAAATATTTTAACAGATCCAATTACATGGAATAGAAGGATGCCATTACACAGGGTTGCCTGCTTTTAAGACAGCAGCGTGCTCTTCCACTGGCTAGTGTCGTGTTAGATATTATTCTCGGTCATTAAAGACAGTTTTTTCCCCTCCTCTCCTCCAAACCCCTGAATCTCCAATTTTGATGCAGAAGGTCATATATAGAGCATGCATATTTATATCTTAAGAATTTTCTTAGCATCTCAACAATCTGTAAAAAAGAGCTTCCACAAAAGGAAAATACTATAGGACTGGTGCTGTGGAACATAAAGACTGTAGAAACATAGGAAGGCAATGAAAACTCAGAAGAGCTTTCAGATTTTAATTCATGTTAAAGTCAGATGTTTCCAGACCAGAGACTGCTTTACTGCAGATCAGATTATACCACTGGCCTGCTCCCTTTTATTAACTGGAGCTGTCTCTGGCTGTGCTGAATGGAAAAGCCTCCCAGTTGCCAGTGGTTAGGAGTTAACAGGATGGCTGAGGAGAGCTCACATGCCTCAGCAGTTTTATTCAAACATTCAATTTAAGAAAGGAGATGTTTTACAGAGCATTATAAACTTATCTTTCTCTTTCTTAAGACCTGCATTTACCAATATCCATGCAGATGCAGCATCCCTTACCAGAAATTTTTTTACACAAATGTTCAGTTAAGACACTGTCATTAAAAAAAAAAAATAAAATAAATAAATAAAAAATCCAGACATAAATTAATCCCTGATTCCATCTAGTTCATTTTTTTCCAGTATCCTTTTCCACTCTTCGTGTTCTAGAAGCAGCACGAAGGACCTCATGAGGCCAAGAAGGAAGATATGCAGATTACTTCCTTGGTTCTTTTATGTTTTGATTTAGAGAAAGACGTTTTCTGAAATTCTATACATACATACACACATAAATATAAATACATAAGAAATATACCTGGTGATGTTCTGAGATCAAAACTTATTTTCCAAATCACTTCTTTCCCTTTGAATTTAGTATCAAGCAGATCTGAAATTGAGACTACTACAATGTAGCATAAATGACGGAGAAAGGATTATGTTATCTGTTGTGTGCCACTTGAGGTTTAAGCAAAAGTATACTTTTTTGAACAGGATTTTTTTACCACATAGTCTCATATTTCTCTGGCCAGTTAGTAGGGGAAGTTCACTATTTTTGAAAGGAAAACACTAATTACCTCAGGTTAGAAACACAAGAATAGTTACAAAGAACTAGTGAAACAGATTAAAGTTTTAGCAGTAAAAGAATATTTTCATATTTTAATAAATTATATGAAAAGCAAAGATAATAAAATAAATGAGTTTTATTTAAGTTTTTACTCAATTTCCGCTGCCCGGGTTTACTTCAGACATTTTTTTGTACATAGAGAACAATTTATCACAGGTTTTTTTATTAAAAGGCATGTGTAACAGTAGATTACAGCAAATAGATTTAGGACAGCTAAAGTGAGTTTTAGTATCCAGACCCAGAGACTGAATTTGGCTGGTGGTGCCAAACTTTCTGCTGATATTTCAGCCACAGCAGGTATACCTCTGAATAGCTTGTAGCCCAAGGTTAAATCCATGGTGGAGAAGATTCACCTCAAATCATCTGTGGCTGTTGATAAATCCATGCTGCAGCAGGAACACCTTGAAGAATCAGTGGCTGTGCACAAGGTCATGCTGAAGCACCTCAGAGCATGTGTCCATGGATAAACCCAGGACAGAGCAAGTATATCCCTGGAGGTACTGCGCCATGGGTTAAGACCATATTGAAGCAGCTTTACTTCTGAAGGGATTATGACTGTGGATAAGGCCACTCTGGAACAGGTACATATCTGAAGGCATTGTGGCCCATGGAGAAGGTGCACCTCAAAGAGACTGGCTGTGGATTTCTGTGTTGCAGCAGGTATACTACTGGAGCTCATAGATAAGGTTTCACTTGGAGCAGGTACAACCCTAAGGGACTGCAGTCTGTGGGTAGGTCCAAGATGGAGCAGGGGCAAGTGGAGGAGTTAATTGCAATGTTGGGCTGGTCCTCACCAAATACAGCGTGTGATTTCAGTGTTCACCATGAAAACAAGAGTGACACAAAATCAGACCTGGCATCCAGTGTAGACTTTATCTTTTTCAACTGCTAATGGGCATTATTTGCAAAAAGCTGGACCAAATTTTATTTGGCACCACCTCAAAAATGGCAGTCGTTTACGCAAAATGCCAGAACAGAAATTAGTCCTTAGTACCTTATACCGCTGTTTGCTTTCAGAATGATATAATTCACTGTTCATTGATTATATGACAATAAAATTCATGACCTCTGTGTCATTATTTTATACAAATAGAAGAGTTTTTGGAAGCAATTGAAAATAAAATGTAGGCCTATGATATCTGTGATTATTTCAGATCCAGTGAGGTTCAGACTCACATGGATGTCTTTTGAAGTTGTAGCACTGCCTATGAATAAGAGAATACATAGTTTTGACCACTTTTTTAACTACAGCAAAATGGAAAAAAAAAAATGCATTTTATCATACTGTTACTTGTTTCCTTTTTTTACAATAATTTTTCAGGGACAATGTATGAGACTAACCAGACTGACCAGAGAAACAGCTGCTATATCACTATAATATTATTGGCCAATTGTAAACACATAAAGCTCATAAAGCTGAATTAATTTCTTCCCAGCATTTTATCCTTCTTTACCTCAGGTCATCCCAAATAGGAGGGGTGATTTATTTCATAGATTTTTTCAGAAATAATTTTGCAACTTTGATGAAATTAAGTACTACAAAAAGGTACAGAAATGTAACAGGAGAAAGCGTTTGAGTCTTGTGTCTTCTGTAGTATCTACACAATTTATGTATCTCGTCACCTCAGTACCTTAGTACCTAAGAGTGAAATCATTGAAGGCTTTATACTGAAGGTATGTAATACTATAAACTTTGTTTTACAGTTCATTATGTTTGACTATTTGGGTAAGCATTAGGAAGCCTTTTATCCTGAATTTCTCGGGAGTGTAGCACATTGAACGTTCTTTTTATTAGAAAGCTTTTCTTCAGTGAAACAGACTCTGCCCACAGTCCCTCCTTGAGAAAGCTTGTGAAGGCATGAAGTGGGTGGCTGTGGAACTCACATTTCTCCCAGCATTTCTGAGGACTTCCTTTAGAGACATAAACTGGCATCACCAAGGGGAAGCCCAAGACCACATCTGTGGCAGTGAAGCATCACCCATGTTAAAGGAGGATATAATTAAGGAGTGGAAAACAGCAAATGTTGTACCTATCTCCCAGAAACAGGGTCTAAGGAACAGCAGGGTGATCAGCAACTCGATGATTACAAAGCAAATCATGCCTGAAACCATTTTCTGTCACAAGAAGGGCACATGAAGGTGGGATTGGAGCAGGCAAGATAGATTTAGCAAGCGCAAGTCAGCCTGACCAAGCTGGTGACACGAGTGGCTGCATATATAAGGAGAAAAGAGTGACCTAAGGGAAAAAAAAAAGCAACCAAAAATCACTGTGAGGGTGTCAGCACTAGAACATGTTTCCCAGAGAGTTGGTAGAATCTCATCTCTGGAGACAGGACTCAAATGGACACAACCATGGACAACTTGTTGTAGCTGCCCCTGCCTTGAATATAGGGTTGATTTAAGGACAGCCAGAGGACTACATATTTCTATGATTCTACGGCAAAGTGAACTCTATAATCCCACAAATCTTCCAGTGCCTCGGAAAAACAACTGGAAATCCTGGTCTTAAATGCTAGGGAGTACCAGGATACCATGAATCAAGATGCTTCACAAACTGTTCTGCATACCTCCTTGCTTATTCACCTACTCTTTGTTAGATGGCTCAAATGAACTTGGTGTTTTTCAACTGTTCCATTGGTAATGAGTGAAAAGAAGTTATTTTCCAAGACTATTATTTTTTCTTTTTTCTACATCTGGTTTTCCTGACAAAATGACTAGAAAAATATAATAAAAAGTAAAAAATATAAATCAGTTGCATGTAATCTTGGCTGACAATAGCATTGGAATGCAGTCAATGAACTGCTGATATGTGTCTTGGATATATGGTCTGGAAATTAGAATAGTTAGAATAAGATGTGTTGATTTTGGATCTGAGCTTGATTTTGTATATTTTTATTTAATTGATTCATAACTAAAAGTTGGAGGAATGAGGAAGTAATCTCCCCACACATGCTCAGGCAGAATCAAATGTAGTGTCCTGCTCTATGTTTTATTTTTTTATACTTCAAACTGTAGAGGAAATGACATTTTTTAATTGCTTATTTCACCTTGCAGATAATTTTCCTTGTCTCTTTTCTTAGAGCTAATAAGACATAGACAGGTTTTAAGACCTGAACTATTAAAATAAAAATATAAACCACAAGAAACTGTTAACACTTCAAAACTTTGTGTGAGACAGACAAATTATGAAAAAACCCCTGTCTGAATACAATGATTTTATTATTTTTCTTTTTTTATTTTTTTTTTTTTGTATATAAAGACTTATCAAGCAGCAAAGGAACATTATCCAAGAAATAATTTTTCCTAAACCCTTCATTTCACTGTTGCCATTTTTTAAATTGTTGATGACTTCAACTCAACTTTGCCAAATTGTTTCACCTGGGAAAAAAGTAGGGATTACTTTATTTTCCTTGTAGTCAAGGATTTACCATGCTCTTATTCCTATTTCCATTCTCTCCATATGTCTGTTTAAAAGCACCTTTTAGAGCACCCAAGCAGTAACTGAACTGTCAAGCTTAACTCATGCTGTGGCATGGGAATTTTAGACTGTTTTACAGTGTTCCAGAAGTGTTCAAAAGGAATCTCACTTCCATGTTCAATACTTATTCACTAAGCAGAAGACTCATTCTAGGTCTTGTTCTTAATAACAAGAATTTCTTGTTATTAGATTATAGATTATATAGATTACAGATTATATTAAGGATTTCATTTCAAGCAAGAGCTGTTAGGTACTCTCACATTTTAATGAACAAGATTCTCTCTTGGAAGATGAAATCTACAGACTTTAGTTCTTTCAGGAACAGGTAGAACTGGCATTTCTAGTCACTTCCTGCAGCATGAGAGAACCTTTGTGAATCCAACCCTTCAATTCCTCTTCCTCCTTTACAGTAAATTTAATGTTTAATACCAATAGAATAAATCTACCCAACTGAATTTTCTAATTCTCAAAAGCTGTACGTATAGGAAAGCTTCAATGTCAGAAATGTTTTAATTCTGTGGGATGCAACTGAAATAACTTCTTTGCTAAACATAGCAACTTTTAAAAAGAGCCTTGGAAAACAGATGTGCTAATAGACTTGAATGGAAAACACTATGTACTCAACACTATCCATTCTTTAGCTTAGGATGGAAAATAAATGACACCAATCGTCAGAAGTTCCTATTTAAAGATTCATTGTGCTTCTGGTAAATGTCAACTACCAGGATGGGAGAGAGAAAAAGTGTAGGCTGTCATAAAGGGAGCATTTGGCTAGTGCTTTGTATTTAGAATGTCCTGGTGGGGGAGGTAGAGAAGGTGAGATCTCTCCTACTTTCTAGAAAGTCATTATTTTAACTTGAAAAGTCCTCAAGATTTAACATGATCAGTCACACTAGGTCTGTGCTTCTGAGATTGCTGGACTGCTGCAAATGCTTTTTGTTCCACAAAATCCTATGCCTACAGATTAAATCAATATGCACAGTTGGTAGTGACACTTTTTTAACAGTGGTGAAATAAAATGACTGGTTCTATGACAAAAATATCCTTTTAATTGTCCAGTCTGGGCAATGACCCAAGGTAAAAACAAGCAGGCTACATGGCCTGTTGCCATATCTCTCAAGAAACAATTATGATATTGTTCTTCCATTCCTTGTGTTGGCTGGGTTCCCATTTCTTAATCTGTCTGCAAGGGCTGACATTATTATTTTTTGTATTTGCTTTTAAAATTGTGGTTTCTAGAGTTTCTCTTTTCATTTATATCTCAACCTCTTTCTAGCACTTTTCTGCTTTGCTACTGAATTTTCTCATCTATTAAATTTCCATTTGGTTGGTGGTACTAGTCATGAGGTTAGTGTAAATCTAACATTAAATTCAAGTTTCTACTCAATTCTTCTCTAACTTCCCCAGAATGGGATCATGCCATCAAATACTGAAAAAATGCTGAAAAAATGCTGATTGATTGTATTTTTGAAGAAAGTAAATGGGAAAAAGGATCCTATCCTTCAGGCAAAATGGAAGGCACCAAAAGAAGGCTGACCATAGGTGTCACATATTGGTGAGGTGACATGCAGGCAGTAAGATCAAGAGAAGGAAGGATCTAAAAACTATCACTAAGGCAACACACATTTAGAATATGCTTTTAAGCATAGACCGAATTTTATTGATTTTTTGTTTCTTTCTGACCTTATGCTTTTCAGTTGAGATCTTCACTTCTTGTTTTTTCCACAGGAAACCAACACGTTTTTCTCCCTTGAGTTGTCTGATACTTAAAATTAATCCAGTCAGTCTAGAATTAACTGTCAATCCAGGGTAAACACATCTCTAGTAGCAGTGTACCTAAATAAAGTTATGAATTAAGGGAAACACAAGGAAGACCTATAACATGAGACACATTTAGGAGGGCTAGAAGCTGGGTTTGCCTTCAAATGGTTTAGACAGCATGACAACTGAGATTGCCAGGCACCAGCTTCCGAAGAAAAGTTCCTCCTGAACTGCGCCAGCCAGCACCTGTCTGGCAGGGATCAGATGGCAGAGACACAGCCCTCATGCCTGGGCCATGTCCAGGATGCCATGCATACTTACAGGTTGGCATCATATTTTTAGGAATTTATGAGCTGTGCATCACAATGCCCAACTTCTTTTAGCACCTGGCACTTTCACCCTGAAAACTCAGTGTACGTAGGTACTTTTTTGGCAGAACACTGCAGAAAATGCAGAATGAATCTCAAATATTGCTGCAAGAGGGATTGAAGAACTGTGTCCATCACCTCAGCATAAAGGCTAACACTGAAGTACCACATTAGCAGGATCACTGAGCCACAAAGACATGCCGTCAAAGGAAGTTGAAGGAATTATATGGCCCTCTTTCTTCTTTCTGCAGTCTCAGAAGTCCTTTCAAGGCATAGGGATAAAGCAAGCACAGGTCCTCTCAGACACACAGATCTCCCTCCTGCGTGTACAGATCAAAGCGAGAAACACATCACCCACAACCACAGTAAAATATTTGTTTTCATCTGTAGCCCTTTGCTGGCAGAAAGTGATCAGAAAGATTGCTTTTCAACTGAAACAGAATCATAATTTATTGTTATTATCATTTTTAATGGAAAGTGATTGTCCTTGCAGGGTAAAATTTAAAGATAACAAGCTGTAACCATGCATGGCTTTATTAGCATAGTGAGCTGAATTCCTTTCCCCCCTCCAAACACAAAACCATGCTGGGCCTATGAAATGAAAGCTGTCTTTAATGAAACAAGGAAATGACATGACTGAATGAATGGAGCTGCCTAACAGACCTATGTTTGGTAACTGAAGCAGCTCTTGCTGAGAGAAAGGGATTGTGAATGTTCATTATATAAACACTGATTAAGTGATAAAGGACAACAATCTGACCCCAAAACTAATGTTGTTTAAGATCTGTTCCCCATTACCATTTTATCCTCACGTGTATATTTATCTTAAACTGCTGGAGTCATGTCTTTTAAAGAGATTCCTCACAGCCTGCTGGCCATTTCAGCAAAGGTTATTTCTAATTGGGGTTGCTCTCCAGAAACAGAATTTAAGTGCATATTTCGCTATGATTTGGGAAACTACATCTATTTACTGGGAGAATATATATTTCTCTCAGCAAATCAGACATGATTGCACTATATTTTATCTGTTCACATAATGCATTTGAGAGGTTAGATTGGATATTAGGAAAAATATCTTCACCAAAAGGGTGATCAGGCTATGGGAACAGGTATGGAATCACTGTCCCTGGAATTGTTCAAAAAACATATAGATGAAACCCTCAGGGACATGATTTAGTGGTAGACTTGGCAGTCCTGGAGTAAAGCTTGGACTTTGTGATCTTAAAAGACTTTTCCAACTGAGCTGATTCTATGATTGTACGATTTGTTTTCTTCTCACTTGTCTTCCCTAAGGTCTGTCTTAAAAAGTTAGGAACAGTATGTGCAAATATGTAAAACAGCTGTATCCAGTTGCTTCATTTACAGAAGAAGAGTGTATTTCTGAAGAAGGGTGTATATTTGGTAGTTGTGTGAGCAAGGGCAGTATTGGATCTCCTTAGTGTAGTGACCAATCCAATCGGGTACACAATTGCTTTTAAAAAACGTTCAGATTGGTCAAACTCCTGCTCTTTAATAGCTCATTTGGTGATAGTCCCTATCTTTTTGGGTCAGATTTTTTCACAGACTTCCTAATTTTGACATCCTTTATTCTTTCCTTATTACTATCTCTTGTCAATCTGCTCTTAGTTTTCACTTTATTTCCTTAAGAAGGAGTAAAAATGACTGCACTACCTCTGATCAAATGTTTAGTTAGCTTCTCATCCCACCTTTGGTAGTCATCAGTATCAAATATTAAAGAAAGCAGGTAAGGAATAGTTCTTCACTCTCCAAGGCTTCCCGGCTTGCAGTTAGAAATTTAAGGTTTTTTTGCAGTGGGTTGTGTTCAGGCCATTGACTTTGTTAGCCTGCTCACAAGGTAACCTTCACCTATTCTTTTTCTAGTTTATATGTATTTTTAGTCTACACAACATCCTGTGGCACTACTAGCACAATGCACAAAAAGTTCTTCCTTTTATTTTGATTGTAACCGGTCTATTTGTTAATTTCATTGGATGACTTCCCACTTGGCCACTGCGAGAAATATGACAACTTCATTCATGATGTTATGAATCATGATTTTCTTGACATATACTATGCTATCTCTTAGATGTTCTCTTTCTACCATGAGGATTCCTCCTCTTTTTGCTTATTACTTTGTATTTCTTCTTGGATGAAGGTTGCCAAGCTCCTCTAGTCTTTGTGTATCCAGTGTTTTCTTTTCCTTTCTTACTTAACTATATCCTTTTTGAAATAGGAAAGTAGAACTGCATGCAGCAAGCACGAACAGACAAAAATGTTTGTATATTTTCTTTTATTCCCTTTTTTTGGTTTTAATGCATCTGGACTTTCTATACAGCATTTTTTAGCGTTGACATTTTCTTGAAAATTAGTTGTTATCAAACATATTTTTCTCTACAGTTTATATTGCTTTGTATTAATGAATACTGAATTCAACAGAATAAAACTAAATATTTTCAATAGCCAGATGAAAATTTGATGCCTTGTGCTTCCTAGCAGCAGGCAAATGAGATTCCTCCCCCTCCACACCCCCGACTTATTATTTTTGGAGAATTTTTTTGTTGTTTATAGGAAAAAAAATACTTACACTAACATAACTTGCTAAGTAAATGTCCCTTTGGCAGCCATCCCAGAACAGCAACTATAAACACATGTTTAGGTTTTAAGCAGTGTTATACACTAGATAATTTATCATTTCCCTGCTATAGCCATTTCACTTCAAGTCATTAGTCAGACCTCTACAAATAAATCACAACTAACAAAACTTTAACAATCCATATAAAGGAAACGGAATTTGTGGTTTTTTTCTGTATTTCCAGAGAAAACTTGTAAGGAAAATTTAATAGAGGTGTAAAATGCTTACTTTGCTTTTTACCTTATTAAATTATATTCCTCGATATTTTGTTTCACTGGGGAATTTGGCCTTTTGATAGCACTAGTCTTACTTCTCTGTTTTCAAGTATGTATTCCTTTGTGTTTTGTTTGGCTGTGGAACCCTTTCCTTACTCTTCTATTCTGTAAATTAGTCAATATATTTCCCCAATTAATTTGAGAGCAGATTATGTTTTTTTAAGGATGCATATCACCTAATTCTAGCAGGTATGCCATCTGATATTTCTTCACCAATAATCAGTGAAGATTTAAAACATAACTTACCTACAATTTGGATGTGATCCACTGTTGACTGCTGTCTGCAGTGATGTATTGGCTCTGTGTGTGCTCCCACCAATAAGTTTTGGCTTTGCCTTAACAACAGTGTTTGCGATTAAGACTTTAAAAGAAAAGAAAAAGTGGTATAAAAAATCCCTTCATACCTGTTTGAGCCATGATCCTCAAGAATAGGACATTTTTTTATTCTTTAAACTATGCAAATTATACAGCCAAATTGGTTTACGAACACTTTGTGACCATGCAGCTTTAAACTTTCCTTATCCTGCTACTGCTGAACCCAGGACAATGACGTCTCTTCTTGTTCTAGAAAGCAGATCTAAGAGTAAGACTGTGCTTCTCAGTTTTAACCTTTCTAGCAAGTTTGTCAAATAGCTTAGGGAAGTGTTTTTATCCATGCATTTCAAATCAGACCAGGGTGGGCTAAAGGAAAAGCCTCTCAACCTAAACCCATTAAGGCTGCCATGAATGAGTGAGGCAAAGGGGAAGCATAGGGGGATTGTCTTTCATGGGCCTTCTGTTTGATTCTGATTATATTTAAATTTGAGACTGCATTGCTATGACAGCAGCAACATTGCTGTCCCTTTAACAGGAAAAGGACAACTGTTTACATATTTCTTCCTGCAGTTTGAGTTTCATCCCTATCTTATGCCATTTTCAATTGCAACTTATGCATGAATACATTTAGTTTGTCACTCAGCTGTTCTTTTTTTTTCTCTGAAAAATTACTTCAGAGTAGCTTAGGTGCAAGTAGGTGGTCAGGGAGGGCTAGTTTGTTTTTAAACCTTCAATGGATCCAGTTCTCAGACCCTTTGGTTAAATCTTCACCCTTTATTTCTTGGAATACAAACTGTGCTGCACATGCTGCTTTCAGCCACACATACTCCTGGCTCATCACAATACCACAGCTCAAGTGCAAGTGAGCTTCTCTCTTGTTTCTTGGAAAGAGGGGCCCGTCTGCCTGTCTGTCAAGTGTGTGAACTCCTGCTGTTCCCCAGAGTGCCAGCAGAAAGCAAATCTCATTGCGCCTGCCATTTCCTAGCCAACACTAGCACAATGGAGAGCATGTAAACAGTTGGCTGGGCTGATTGTTACAATGATTGAAGCAAATCAAGGGCAGCTTTGCCATGAACAATGAAATCTGCACTCTGTATGCAAATTCCTCCCTGCTTTCACTTCTGTTTCTCATCTGTGCCAGCACGGTCTTAGCGGGCCTCCTATGAACTACAAAACAAGTTGCGAAACCTTGCAGATTGATGGTCTTTTATTATAAGCTTTCAGTTTCACTTACTTTGCACAAAACATGCCTGAAAGCAGAACCCGGGCTGCACAGCTGGACTCTTTCAGGCAGCTGTTGTCTTCCCCACCCTGTTTTTTTCAGTACTGGGCTTTGTCTCCTTATTTGCAGTTATTAAATAAAGTCATAGAAAAAAGAGACAAAAAAAGGCTTGACCACTTTTTGTGAATTCGTTGGTTTTCCATCTTTTCTATTAATTATAGCATGGTCTGGCTATTAGATTTACCAAACTCATCATGGTTCAGGAATGCCTTATGTTATTTAGGAAATCTCATTATTTTTCTCTTTCTTGCAGAAGTAAGCTTGAGTGTCAGTGCTGTGGTCCTAGCACCTGTCTTACTCTTTGCTAAGTCGGCATGCCAGCTGCTGAATTTAAGTATGTGCTCTCCTCACTGATGTGAGAGGTTCAAGGGGCCAATTCCCTGGCTTTCGGTGTTGTACTACACTGCTCCACACAAGCTGTTTTGTTTTGTGCTATGGGAATCATGTCTGTCCTTTACGGGCCTTTGTGCCAAAACAGGGTTATACTGTTAATTCAGTTATAGATATTTCTCCTTTGTCAGAATATGCATTTCCACTCAGCCCATTCCTATGTGTGCTCAGAATTGCAATGACTTGTTCTAACTGGTGGTAGTCATTATTCATGGTTATTCAATGGACACTCACCTTTATTAGTTTGAGATTTAAAGGAATGTTTTAATTTCATTTCTAGAGAATTCACCTCCTGTTGGAAAATGCTCTCAAAACTTTTTGTACAAATGAACCATAACTCAGAGTTGTCCTCAAGGGGATACCACGCCTGGCAACATGTGTGGTTGCTAGCAACCTGCATTCATGGCATTGCTTGACTTGCACTAATAACCCCCACTTTGCAGATACACTATATTGCATGTTACAAAACATGGCATGAATCCAGCACAGCACCTATGAATGCTGAAGAAGGGAAAAGGGGAAGAAGAGGTGGTCATCACAGGATGATGTGCTTTCTTGTTTAGGTTGCTGTTTAGGTTGAAGAACTGTTGAGCTTCATGCTACTTGGCTTCCTTGACACATTGAGGTTCCATCCAGAGAACCTGGTTTTTTTCCCAAATTTTCTGGAGTTGGAATGATAGGAGTGAAGAACTGAATCAGGTGTCTTCAAATTAAGAATTTCTAAGGATATGAAAAGGAGGTCTTTGGGTTAGTCTACAAGGGTTAGTCTACAAGGTACAGAAAAATGGTCTATCTAGTGCTTGATTTCTTCAGGAGTGACTATTGTGTGAATAGAACAGAAGCATGGTCCATACAAAAATGTAAACAGAACAATGAATTGAGTTGAAGGGAAGAAAAGCAGACAGGCAGAAAACCCCACCTAGTAGGCACTGTAGGAAGGTAGCACAAAATAAGGAATATAAATTGAGACATCAATTTGACAGATAGACGACTTGGTGGATAAAAATTGGGTGGATGGCTACACTCAGAGAGTCATGTTCAACAGCTCAATGTCCACTTGGGCACCAGCAACGAGTAGTCTTCCTCAGGGGTAAGTATTGGGATCAATCTTGTTCAACATCTTTGCCAGCTATGTGGGCAGTGGCATTGAATGCATCCTCAGGAAGTTTGCCGATGATACCAAGCTGTGTGGTTTGATTAATACTCTGGAGGGAAGAAATGCCATTCAGAGGGACTTTGACACGCTTGTCAGGTGGGCTGATGTCAACCTCATGATGTTCAACCATGCCAAGTGCAAGGTCCTACACCTGGGTCGGAACAATCCCAGGCACAGCTACAGGTTGGGCAGAGAAAAGATTCAGAGCAGCCCTGCAGAGAAGGACTTGGGGGTGGTGG
>JBCJKH010027715.1:0-11222 GCA_039877255.1 Loriculus beryllinus | reverse complement strand
TCTGTTTTTAATAGCATATATTCCTAAGTGGGACAGGTATAATTTGACTCCCAGATTTAAAGAAAATGTTAATAAAACCCCCAAACTCCAATATTTCCCCTACCCACAAACACCCCTTTAGGTAGGCAAATAGCTAGGTACTAAGCTGAGAGCTGCTTCTATTTGGGGAAATGTCCAAATGCCCATGGGAGGAGTGATTTTTGTAACATTTCCAAACTTTTTGCTATAAGGACCACTAGCGAAAATGAGGGTCATGAGCTGCAGCCTTTTTCTTGACACTTGACCAGCTTTTCAGTGTGCAAACATCACTGTAGGTCCATACAAGCTCAGTAGTGATCTTGAATTTCTGCGTGGAGGCATTATGTTGTCTGTGAGCCCCTTCCCAAGAATAATGGCCACAAAACACACTCTAGTTATGGCCTGATTTTATATGGAGTCTGTCACTTGCTGGGTATTTGTACCAGTGATGGTTTGGAACACTGTCTTGTCTCATGCTTACATAATAATTCAGCTTTTGGTAATGAGGAATTAGCATTTTGTACTGAATGATGTGGAGGGGAATGCATATATTTTTAATGAATAACACATATATACCAGGGTCCAAATTCACCGGTTGAATTTGCTGTAGAAATTAATGACCAAAATAAATAAGAGAAGTATTTTAAAATCATAGCATGTAGGTATTATTAGGGTAAAATTCTTTCTTTATGGAAATAACAATTTGATTTGATTTTTTTTAAACTGAAACATTTACTATTTTTTGTTTCCAAATGACATTTTTTTTTTTTTGAAGGATTGACCTAATCTAGAAAAATAAGAAAGATAAGAAAGATTTTAAATGAATTCCAAATAATACTCAGCATTTCACTTTCAGATGAAGAAAATGTTTTGGGCTGACTCAAATGATTCATGTTTTTTGGGTGTTTCATTAAAACCAAATGAAAACCTTCTAGCTTCCCATTTTGCTTTGCTTTGACTCTTGGAAGTTTTTTCCCCCTCCACACTTATTATGCTTGGCCACGCTGCTGGAAAATGCAGTAATTCACTGAAGTGAATCACCACTGGTGACCTCTTTGAAAATACTTCTGGTGATACACCTCAAACATCTCCAATCTTTCATGTCTTTCCTCAGGTCTAAGCATTTGTTAATTAAGCATTGCCACACAGTGCTGAGGGAAAAAGCTATTACCATGCAATGAATGCAGGTTTTTATGTGACCTGACTGGAGATATCAGGACCATCGGTTTTCCAAGTAAGGAGAAAACATGAGATTCTTGGAGTGTTTCCTCCTCAAACTATGGTAGGTAATTCTGCACCACTGCTGGACTTATCTGTCTCTGTGAACTGGTCAAGAACACAGTCACTGCCAACAAACAGGTAACTTTGGCTAAGAAATGATGTTTTTTTGTTCCTATGGATAAATTACATGTTCCAAGCCCAAAATGGGACATTTCATAGAAGGTGATCAGGCACTGTGGTGCAAAAAAACAGAGAAAAGGTTGAACTTTGTGTGGATGTGCAATGCAAACGAAACCGCAGCTCTGCCTTCCCCACCCTTGCACCAAAACTATGTTGAGGTTTTGGAAAGTGTGTTCATATTTTCATTTTCACTCCTCCAAGGTAGGACAAGAAGCAGGATGTGCTGAAATACCACAAAAGGCCTTCTGGTCTGGGTAGGTTTCCAGCACGCTTCTGCAGAGCTCAGGATGGCTCTTGTTAGTGGGGGGGGTTTGGAGGTGGGGCTGAAACCTTTATGAAGCCATGCCATCCGAAGTGCAAAAACTGAGTCGTCCTTGTGGGTGACTGAGAATGGTCCTGGGTTATAGGTGTAAAAAGGGAAAGAAAAAATCTTCACTACTGAACTAATTTTATAGTTGAGCCCTGTCACCACTCAAGTCCCTATTGGGACTGCAAAAACCTCTGCCTTCATTGAAATCAGGGTGATGTGGTTTAGTGGTGAACATTGCATTCCTTGGGTGATGGTGGGTCTTGATGATCTTAAAGGTCTTTTCCAACCTCGCTGATTCTATGATTCTGTGATAGGGTGAATTTTACCCCTACTTTGAAAAAGAGCAGAGGTTGGCAATCAGACAGGGGCTGGCAGTCAGGGTGAATACAGCAAGATTATTTAATAGGAGAACTGCAGTCTTTTATTTGCACTGTTTCTTTTCCCTAGCTCCAAGCTTTGCATAACACTTTGGTAAAACATTGTGTTGGGCTATGGTATTAGATTGACAAAAAGGCATTTATGTCAGGGTTTAATGCAGCCCAGAAACAAGGTATAGTTACTATAAATGAAAATGAAGGGTAGGCAGCCTCCTGAGAGCCTCGAAGTTTAAACAAATTACAAGAAGTATTTCTCAGGTGAAATTGGAAAGACTGCTCTGTGATGCAGAAGAGTGGCCATGAGTCCTCTGTGTTCACACTGTCTTGGGTATTGTAAGGAGCTTTCTTGTGAAACTGTTTGCCAAACCAGAAGACCTAAATTGAAATGTGTTGACAGAAAGGATCTTACTACTTATTTATAATTTAAATACATCTTGAGGCAGGCTATGAGATGATGCTGGTAAGTCATAATTCGCCCTCCTTCTTCTCCCCCGTGTCCTGGAGCTCCTTCCAGCACTGGCCAGGGCTGCCAGGGCATTTTTGGGTGAGGATACTGATGGGCATCATCCCTTCACCCTGCATTTCAGAGCAGGCGGAAAGGGTGCTGGGAACTTGGCAGGATTGGGCCCTTCACCTCATGCAATCCTATGACCCTGAGGGAGCCCACACACAGATTTGTTCCATAACACATAACAAACAACTTCGTTTTACTTAAAGGGAGGGAGATGAGCACTTTGAACAAATGATGCATTAAATCAGGGCTGCCAACTGCACCTTGATGCGAGTGCTTAATGCCAAGATCTGTCTATCTATCTATCTATCTAATCTTTTATATTCCCAGCAATTCCTGCTCATCTATCTATCCATCTCTCTCACTTTCTCTCTGTATGTATCTTCCTTATTTCAAACTTTCTGTCTATCTGTCAGTTAATCTATCTACTTATTTTGATGGCTGTCATCAGAATAGCACCTATTATGGTGTTTTAACTGTGCTGGCAAAGGACGCATTACAATTCCCTTGACAAAATTACACCTGCATGGAAATCAGGCCCCAGTTTAACTTGACTGAAATCAAGTGAAAAAGGCAGGTTTTATCATCCAGTGGTCAGAGTCTGAAGCTGGGGTTTAGGAGCTGTAGGAGCTGAGGTCTGCAGGTCTGATGTGGGATCATATCCTTGTGATATTGTTCCTCCTTTCGAATGGTTTTTCCCCTTTTTCCCATTTCTACCATCTCCAGGCCTGCTATGGACATCATAAAGAGGTTGCTATTTTTTTTGCTTAGAAAACTGTCCCATGGGCTTTGTGGCACGTGCAGATTGGTGCTTAGGGACATGGTTTAGTGGGATTTATCAGTGTTAGGTTTATGATTAGACTTAACGATCTTAAAGGTCTTTTCCAACCTAGACCATCCTACGATTCTATGATCTCAAGGTGCATCTGAAAAGAAACAACATCTTCTTTTCCCCATGCTCTGACCTCACATGTGAGAGGTACCCTACACATCGAGGGGGGAGTTGCCATTTTGCATTTTAGCTCAGTGCAGGTAATTACTTGTACTCTCTCCTCTAAAAACCAATAAAATCTAAAGCTTTTTTCCACCTCTATTTATTTTTTTCTTTTTTCTTATCTGAAAAAAATGAATCTGACCCTTTCCTTCTCCCCTCACCCCTTCTTTCTCTGTTGTCCCCATGTTTTACTCTCTGTGTATAGTAAAACACGTGCTTAGCTTACTTGGATTATATTCACATGCATTAACCTCTACAGCCTGCAGCTAACAATGAAAACCCATCTTAGTAGGGAAATAACAGTAGCTGTGCATTGGCTGGTAGACGCAGAGGAAGAGTTTCAATGTACACAAGGAAATCGAACCTCTGATTTGCATAAGACTAGACTGTGCTAATTTGTTAAGTGAATAGATAGATGAGAAACAAAAACATGCCTTAAAGCATCCACGTTTCTGTTACTGCAGAAATCAGTACCCAAAATGGGTGAGATCCAAAAGGGAAGCCAGCAGAGCCCACTGGCTGCTGCTGGAGTTGGTCTTGATCAAAGGGTAAATAAAAAGCAAATATTCATCTTCTCCATGAAACCACATTCCTTGCCTTTGAAAGGCAGCAGGGAGCCACCTGGCTCTAAGGGATGCTCCTTAGATGTGATGGTGTATTCAGGGATGCGTGCAGGAATTCCCAGGTCCCCCAGAAACCTAGGATTATGATTTCTTTCAGGATTTAACATCCATATCAGCCTTCCCAGAGTTTGGCAGAGAGGTGTTGGTGGAGAAGCATAGAATAAGGCAGATGGGAACACAATCTCATTTCCTCTCCTTTCCCAGTGAAGTGCTTGCCACTCTTGCAGTCAAAACTTAGAATTCCCAAGGGAACTGAAATCAGTGGAAGTCTCTGTGACTTTCCATCTTTGTTACCTATGAAAGAGACAGTCTTTAGGTCTGCACTCAAGAAACATAACCACCTCCAGCAGCAAAGAGAGACTCGATATTAGAGGTCACATGAATGTGCATGCACTCATGACATATATGTGTATGTATATACATATATGTGTATATATGTGTGTGTGTGTATATATATGCGTGTGTATATATATATATATAAATCCAGCTGAGTAGTTTTTCCATGTCAAATAAATATATGGGATCCCTAGGATCAGACAGTTTAACGAAATACGCTTTTGCTAAGCATTTGCTATTTTCTCCACCAATTTGATTTATTTAACTAACAATAAGGAGTGATCTCTGAGCAAGAACAAAAACAATCATTTCTCGATGCAAAAAAGCTCTAAAATAATAAATGCCAAGAACACTCTGAGATGAAAGACCTGAGGTGGTTGTTCTGGAGGAAGGGAAGCTGCTTTGTGGAAGTGCAATAATATTTTCCTTGCCTTAAGACTATGAAGGCTTTTCTGTTCAAGGTTTTCCCCTGGAGCTTTAGTAGGATATGGCTGTGTTATTACACCTTTGATAGCACACAGCTGGGCGATAGCTGCATTAGCAGGTGTGTTAGGGTTTCTAGTGAAACTTTACAGTCAGGGCTTGTTTTCAGGAATCCATTCGATTCTGTCTTTAAACAGCACAGCTACATGGCAAGAGACTGCAGCAAACCAGTCCCTGTAGACAAGGTCCTGGGTGGCTCAGAAACATTGCAACTATCCCGGTTGGAGGTTATGTGAGCCTCCAGGTTGCTAAGTTGGGTATCTATGAGGGCTATTGCCTCTGCTGTTTGCCTTTGGCTTGTTTCTGCGTGATGCTACTGAATGGGGAGATGCTGGTTATGATCCTTCCAGCATTACTGAAAGGTGTCTGAGGATCTCCAGAGAGAGGTGGTATTGGGACCTATAGAGAGCAGAATGGAAGTAAGTATAATGTTTTCCTGGAAAAGTCACAAATGCAGTCCATGGCTTGACTTCAGAAACAAAGATCTGGGAAGAGCTTTACCCACGTTTACTACAAGTAAATAGCATGGGAAGGAACCTCAGTGGTGAGAGAAGTCAATCTCTTGCTCTGACCCCAAGGTTTCTGAAGGCAGGTTCAACTCTATTCCTTATAGGCTGATAATTGTCAGCGGTTCCAAAAACTTCCTGTGATTAATACACTCACCCTTAGAAATAATTTCTCTTGTCTAATGTCTCCAAGGAAAAAGCCAAGACTTCACAGTATCCCTAAACCACCAATTACTTGTTAGTTACATGGTAAGCCCAGAAGAGTACGAGTTGCCCCTCGGGCAAGCAGCCGTTACCCATTATGGAAAATAACAATCTGATTTTTTTTGATAATGGAAAGGGAAGAATCATGAATGAGGCTCTCAATTTGTCAGAGAACTGACAACCATTTTAATAGCTGGGAATGGTATCTCTTTATCTGGCAAAACACAAGGGAAAAATATGCAGCTATCAAAGGGGTTCTCATGAACCCTAGATACGTCACTGGGGTTGCTGTTTTTCCACTGGCCATTGGCAGCTCTCTGGTCTTCTACTGTATGGGATATCCAATGAGGGCCAATGAAATGGCCCTGAACGTGCTCTGAATGTGGATGTTGGCTGAGTGAGGACTTGGATCTTCAATGGGAAGAACTATAAGACTTTTCCCTGTCGACAGGTCTATGGGCATTGTTTTAGTCTCTTCATAATCATATTTACCAAATTTTTTAACTGTGTAAAAGAAACTAACAGGTATCATTGCTCTTGCAGACCCATGTTATCCAAGAGCCATGAGTGTCTCCCATTTTGTAAGTGACTTTCTGCATATCCCTTCTGCTCAGAACTTCGCAAGGAGAGGTGGCTTGTCCATTTGCTTGTTTTTCTCCTGAATGTGATGGTGGTGTATTGTCCTCCTCACCATGATGTGAACATGTGCAGTGGGAAAACCCAAATCAACTGATTTTAATATATTACATGGATAACCCTGTTGACATTTCTGATTCTTCAGAATAATTCCTAAATTAACTACTAATGAACGCAGCAGGACTCAGTAGAGTTGTAACTCCTTTTATAGCATATTATCCAAAATCCCCTTCAAGTCTCAAGGGAAATCCTTGATGGCTCTGAATGGGAGCCTGTGTTTCTGCAAGGCCTGTTTCTCATTAAAGGATGACCCTGCTTAGCTCTGATTAGACTGCATCTTCACTGACTTTCTTCTGTTCCCCAGTCCACCTCTTCAGCTGAATTGTTTATCCTTCTTTGAGTGCTCCTATTTCCCTTCGTGCTGCCTTACTTTCCTTTGGGACAGAAAGCTACTGCTGACTCTTAGCAGTGTGAAAAATGTAGCTGTATGTTTATGGGAGTATTTGGAGTCAGAGTTTTTGTGCATTAACTGGCTTCATCATGGGATGCCCACTCCGGGTTTTGTTGCTAAGTTGTATCTGTGATGGATGAATGTGCAAGAGACAATGAGTTCTTGTGGCCATGGTCACTTCTTGTCTGTCCATCCACCTAGTCCTTGTCACACTGTCTCAGAAAACACAATGGGTCAAATGCCCAAATAATTGAGACCATACTGCACCCCTTCTCCAAAACCACCCTGCTGACTCCAGTCTTCCCCAGGCTCTTGCTACAGCACCAAGACTGGCGAAGTCCTGCAAGCCATTTTGTAGATCTTAACAATTGTACAGCCCTCATTTTGAAGGCTCCCAAGTGTTTGCTTCAGGTATGCCAAAAAGAGAGGGTGCGGTACAGGCTTCGGTGAGTTGGCACCCACTGACTTGAGTCAGTAATTTCAAGCCCTCAATTTTGCAGACAGTGGAACTTGGAGCACTGGCTCTGCTCATAGTCTTCCTCCTTCTCCTCCTTCTTCCTCTCTTCCTCTGGAAGCTGGTGCATGCGAGCATGGAGTGCTGATGGGAGCCATAGTGATGGAGACTCTCTTGGTTGGCAGGGTGAGATACAAGTGAGACATACAGATAACAAGAAGAACCCAGTGCTCCTCACAGGATTGGAATGGCCACTGGGTCATGCAAGGCCCTCAACTTTGAGAGGACATAGAGGGCTTGAATTGTATCATGACTAGAAGGTATTGTCGCTTTCCAAGTGTGACATGATAGCCATCTAGAGCTGTCTACATGTGCAGGGTTATCTTTGGCAATGCAAAGTGTGGAACCAACAGCAGTGAGATAACAGTGTCACGGCTATGTTTATAACAACTAGTGATGGGAAAAAGTTGTGCTCAGGTTAAACTTACATATCAGAAAGGACCTTCTTTGCTGTGAGAGCTTATGGGCAGTGAAGCAGTTATCATAGAACACTGAGGTCTATGTCATATAGAGCGCTTAAGGCTGGGAACATACCAATCTCACCTCATTGGTCTGCCTGACCCAGCATGCCTTTTCCCTTTTTCTAACATATTAACTCATCTGAGATCACGCAGATCTCAGTGACAGTAGATCAGGGAGGCCATACAACCTTGGCCTCCAACCAAAGCAAGATTCTTCCACCTGCCCTACCTATACCACACACAACAAAGGGATGGCTGCTAGTTCACAGTCATTCCCCCCCTCCCTACCTAATTTTTAATCCTGAAGTAAACATGATGCAGCTACAGGAGGGGGTGGTATGCAGACACTGGGCCAGGGCTGGCTTCCACCATGGTGGTAGGAACGGGAATTTCACTGCAGGCTAAGGGGAAGGGAGAGCCCTCCAAGCTAACGTGATGTGGGAGGTCTAATTCCTACCATCCCAGGCCTGATTTGTAGGCAACAGATTATTTCACTGGCTTTCACTATGGTTTTTATATCTTAGGTTTGTTTTTTGGGGGGATTTTTTTCTTCCTTTTTTACATGAAAGCAGGAGTGTGTGGATTTTTGCAGGGAAATTATAATGAAAGGTGATGGGTGCTTGTGTAGGCTTGTAGAGGGTTTGTGCACAGAAAGCAAGCAGGGGCTGGAGGGAATAGCTGAATGCCCAGGGAAGGTTTAATTAACATATAGAGAAAAATCTAAAGGCTATACCTAGCCCCAATTCAGTGAAAGACAAAAAAACAACTGTTCTCAGAGCATACTTCAGCAGCAAACCCTGTCACACCTGATGCAATGCTTCCCTTCTGGGCCACCCACCTCCAAGACATGATTATGCAGTGAGAAAGGAGCAGCGCTTTGCACTTTCTGTTATCATGGTCTTTCTTAATTATACATGCGTAAGCGTTCAGACACGGCCACAATGAGCATGGTACACATCCAGGGGAAGTGAGATTCATCTGAGAATCTCCTACTGCTTGGCAAGCACTTCTTAACTCAGCTTCCCAACACCCCCGTGAGGAAAAATGTGTCGAAACACATTTTCAGTATTAATTTAAAGAAACAAAAAGCCCAACAAACTTAAGCAAGCAAAGTGATTTGCTCAAAGCCAAACAGCAGGTTGGTTTGAAACAGCTTGCCTTAAAAACCCAGAATAAGGGATTTTGCCCTTCGTCTCTTCACACGAGGCCATGTTCCCACGTTGCTCTGTGTTTCTACAGAAACTACAACAGGGGGGTCCTGGTCTGTGACTCAGGGGCTTGGTTCAGATCCAGAGAGCTGTGTTTCCATGATTACTCCTCCTTTATGTAAAATGGCCCTTGTACGGGCTCATCTTGCTCAGCTGTTTGGCGCTGTTCCTGGGCTTGACTGCTACCATGGGGTAGGACTGCAGGATCACATTTCCATTTTGTTAGGAGATGCATTTTCTCAGGATGTATGGAGGCCTGATTAATTTCAATGGGAAGTCTGCTTGAACCAGAGATGCAAGCTTAGAATTACTGCACTATTATTATTAACATTAATATTCATTGCAGTAGTGCGTCGGATTCCTAATCAGTGATCAGAGCTAGGAAACAGTGATTGTATTTAGAGATTTCAGGTCTAGATCCACTGGAGTTTAACTTCTAATTGTGTATTAATGTTCATAGGGTTCTTATTGAAAAAGCTCTAAGTTGGGAACGAAACTAGCTTTGCAGGCCTTGGCTGAAATCTCTGCAGTACAGCATCCTTCCTTAACATCCTGATACAAAACTGTTCTCCAGTGAGAACCCGCCATCCTGTGCATGCTTCATACAGCAGGATCAAGGCCTCAGTTAATGACAAGGTTTGACAATGGGATGAGACATACAAAGACAGGGAGAAGAAGGTGCCGAGGGTGTCTTGTGATTATGCTGTCAGCTTGTGTTTCTCCACCATGCAACAAAAAGGGAAAGAAAACCAGCTGGACTACAACAGGCATCTTTGTGCAGCCTCCAAATTGCAGCATCATTTATAACCTCACTTGGAAACCTTTGCAAAATTTTATTAACATCTGCTCTTCCATGAATAGTGATATTTTATGCACAGAAACTCAGCTTCACCTCCCTCTTCTACCTTTTCCTTTCTTGTGTGTATGCTGATTCTGTCCTTTTTTCCCCCCCTCTTTTTTCTTCATGGTTGCCTAGTAGCTCGCAGTTGCATTCTGCCTTATCAGATTGTGCCTAGTTACAATCTTTCTCTATGTGCCGAGGGCAACCCACCATAAGAACATATGGAATATTTTAGCGTGCTTTGTTGTTTTTTCTTTTTTATCTTTCCTTTTTTTTTTTTTTTTAATTTTAATAAACTTCAGTTTTCTTTCCAATTTTGTTGACATTCATATTGTCTTTTGTCTCTGGTAAAAGCTGACATCCACAACCTGAGAGCTATCAAAAGAATGAGGTGAACTGAGGAAGGTTATAAGGTTTGAGGCCTTTGGGGCCCTTTTCAGATGAGAAAAACCAACAAACCACATTCTGAGCTGGATTTAACACTCCCTCCTTCTGACCTCTGACTGGGAAGCCTGTGTTCAGGCCATGTAATATCTAAATTGCCTTTTGGAGGTGCCTACATTCCTCCTAACTGAAAACAGGGAGAGCCTCCAAAACATAGCCACATGAACAGCAAAAAGCCACACATTCAGCATGCTCTTCCAGTTCTGTTTTACCATGCTGGCTTTGCTGGATGGGACAAAAAGAGAAAGTCAATGACACCTCTTGATTCAATCTAGACTCTTCCTTGAGCAGTGACAAAGGAAAGCATGCTGCTTTTGGAAAGGCATGACGTAAGGGCTAAATGAGGGCTGTTGCTAGGCTCTTTGCAAAGTCCAATTTTCAGTGTGGGTTCAGATCAGTGTTTCACATGGGATGCAAGCAAGGGGGAGTTGGCCACGTTGGTCTCCTTAAGCTTCCTTTCCAATGGAAATCTGGCGCATGCTTTATGTCTAGATGTGTGCACCTGATTGTGTATCTGTCTGCCTGGTAACTTCGGAAGCCATTAGCCAAATTCAATTGCATTTGACAGTGGAATGGAGATTTAAAGATATGCAGCTCTTGTAAGTTGTAGGAAACAGGGAACAAACTTGAGCTGGAGGTTTCGTTGAAAGGCAGCAATGTAAGGTCTGCCCTTGTTAGATATTAGAGAATCCCCATACGAAAGATGTTTTGAATGCCCTACCTGCAGGAACAGCTTTAATTAGTTTATGCCCAATCAAACACCACAGAAATCACCACCTGCTTCTGTTTCTCTGTGGCATCTAAGAAGTCACAAACAGATGCTTAAGCTTTCCTTTCCTTTCCTTTCCTTTCCTTTCCTTTCCTTTCCTTTCCTTTCCTTTCCTTTCCTTTCCTTTCCTTTCCT
>JBCJKH010027714.1:27500-39629 GCA_039877255.1 Loriculus beryllinus | reverse complement strand
CCTAAGAGCTCAGCTCAGTCTCCCCTGTTCTGGCAGGTTCAAGCCATTCCCCTTGGCCTGGCCCTACATCCCTTGTCTCACGCCCCTCTCCAGGTTTCCTGCAGCTCCTTTAGGCATTGGAGTTGCTCTCAGGTCTCCCCTTCAGGAGCCTTCTCCTCTCCAGACTGAAGCACCCCAGCTCTCAGCTTGGCTCCAGAACAGAGGTACAACCTTCTTACTGATGTTGGAAACTGAGGGCTGTACTGGATTATTTTATGTAAACATTCACATCACACAGGCTACAAGGAACAGGTTACATACTTGTTACGATTTGACATGACATATTAATACAAATAATAATAGTACAAAGTAAAGAACAGAAATCATGATATTGATCATTTCAGTGGATCTGTTGTTTTTACAGGGCAGAAGAACACAACACAGAGCCTGTATTATACATGTAACTAATTTGCAGGTTATTATTTTGATGCACTTTTCTACAGCAATGAAGGAGGAACTGATTTTCTTCTCAGAAAGCTGTTTTAGAAATAGTTGTCCTGGCTTTAGGGAAAAGAGCTTGGTAAGGAAATGGATGCTCAGGGTTGTCCATATTAAGGGGCACTCTGAAATTACCTAAGGCTTTCTCCAGGGTTGTTCCATTATGTCAGAAGTATTTATGTTGCCAGAAAGCTGTAAGTCAGCTGCGGAAAATGTAGCAATGAAATTCTTAGAGAAAGGACTAGAAAGAATGTCAAAATAAAGAGGAACAATAGTACACATCTGCCACAAACCACTTGATTTGGAGAAGAACAAGAATGTTCCATCTCATAGCACTCTGTAATTGCAGAAGACTTTTAACCACTGTGAGATCAGCAGAAGAGGTATAACCAAGTGTTAAGGTTCTTCCTTTTTACAGAGGATAATTTTATGTTGCTGGAAATAAAGATTTAATTTTTGTCCACAAGGACTTTTTCCCTAGAAAGCGTTAACAATAAGAAAAGAGAAGGTTCTATTCTTGGCTTATTTTGGCAAATAATCCAATTAGCAACAGCAGTTGATTGGACAGCCAACCAACTGAAATGAATTTGTCTGTAAATCTTATCTTTTAATAACTTCAGCAACTTCCTTTCATTTATTTTTCCTCTGTCTTTTTTAGGATTCATAGTTTCCTGGTTATCTCCCAGTATTTGAGACCTTCTATAGCTCTTTCTGGATTTTCCTATCTGTCTGCTGGTAATATGTGACACTGGGGTCACCTTCTACTTGTACTTAGGGTACTTCGGATGGGAGAAGAGATAGCCCAGGACCTTTTTGATGGCAACTACACCTATTCATCATTTCTTGTTCCTCTTCCATTTGTATCTGCATGCAGTTGTCCTCTCACTCTCTACTTTGCTGCTTCCCAGCTCCTTTCCTTCTGTTACTTTTCATCCATTATCCCAAACTCAGGCTCAATTTCTCTCCATCTTCCTTTCCAACTTGGTGAAAACAATTGTTTTCCCATGTTGATCCTTCCTATCCTTCTTGAATGCTTGGACTAAAGAACAAGGTGTCAGAGCAATTGTTTTTTCACCAGGACCTCAACTACAGGGAGAAACTCAATTAGCCAAATTTTTCTAGGAGTAAGAGCAGAGGAATGTGTTCCCACTGCACTATCCTACTCCACCTTTCAGAAAGGATCCAGGGTTCCCCTACCTATCACTTCTTTGCTGTGAACAAACAAATACCTGGTAAATCTTAGGAATCCTTTGTTTTAGTAGCAGTCCACAGTTAAGTTTGATAAGGTCTCTGCAGTAGATTTCAGTGTTTCAAAGCTGTGACTGCCCCATGGATGTAGGAAAATTATATCTAGGGTTTTCTTAAGAATGTAGAAAGTAGCATGAAGAACTTTATTTTACACCTGTACCAACCACTATTAAATATCATTGAGCTAAAAATGACTTCTTTTACAAGGCAATTCCTCATATAATTAAAATGAATGAATGATTAGCCAAATTGTTTTTAATTACACCCCCCCACCCAAACCTTTCTTGATCCTAGAAAAAGGATGTGCCAGAAACTTGAAAGAGGGACAGATACAGTAAGCAGCTCCCCTCTGTATGCACCTTAACTGTTCCTCAGATGATGGTCCTAGCTAGGTCTACTTACCCCAAGATCTTTTATAGATGATGATTAATTCTACATGATTCATTTTGCAGTGCCTGAATTGCAACACCAGACTGTGATTTGTGCATAGTGCTACAACTGAAGTATAAAGGCACATAATGTATGTACCTGTACACAGTACATGTACACAATACATGTACATATGTATATCCAGGCATACACATGCTGTGCAGGCTATAAAAAATCAGACCCTGGACTTCTGTGCAGCACTTAGAGATAGATTTAGATACTTGATTCTTAATTTCTCTGTGCTTCGATTTCCCATTCCTATAGCAGGAATAATTCCTGTGACAAGGACACTGTAGAAGTAGATTTTGTTGCAGACCTCCCCAGCTCTGTAAGATGGCCCAGGGGAAACTTTTGCTGGGTATTTTTGAGGCAAAACTTGAATAACATTCTATAACAAAGACATAAGGGGACCACACACCGAACAATGTAGGAAAAAAACCACTGAGTAGTACAGAATGAGGTAGGGATTGTGTCAGAGGGAATCCTGTTTCTGATTATGGAACTAGACCCAGTATCCTAACACATAGTCCAACCAAAGCTTGCAGGGATAATCTTTATTATAGCATTTTTGTTTGCTAGCTTTACTGTTCATTGTTTGCCTTTGCAATCCTAAGGATGTTCTGTCAATGTAATTGTTTTTATGCTAAAAAGAAAAAGACAAGAGAGAAACTAGGCCTATTAGTAAATGAGGAAAAGGAAAAGATTAATGACAATTCAGAAATAACTAGAACTGATTCGACACTGGGGATCTGCCCCAGTTAAAGCTTGCAGTGGCCAGTCACCAGCACACCACCACCAGCACAAATCCGTAAAGCAAATAAGGAGCTCCACTGTTGTAAGCTTTAAAAATCAGCTTGTGATGCATCAAGCAATTTAGGTTTTAATTTCTACTCATGTTTTGTCTGCCAGAATTGGTATTTTGGGTGGGAGATAAGTTGTATCAGTGCTCATTAATGCCTGGAATTCTCAGTGAGAAGATCAAATGCATCTTTAAAAATGAAGTTTTACTTTTTACAGGAGCAAATTGTACAGATAATAAAAAAAGATACATAATCAGCTATTAAAAGGTAATGCATAGAGAGTGGCTGCTATGGATATGCATGCCATATGCATTACATAGTAAACTGAATGTGCAGCCAATAGCTACTTTAGAAGTAATGAAGAAGTGTGGTGATGGTAGGAAAATTAGCAGAAGGTGAAAAAGTCAGTTCTTGATGATGGATTAAAGCAGCTAAACAGGTGTTTACTTGGCTCAGTGACAAGTAAGAAGGTGTCTGTAATAAATATCAAAGAGAAGATAACGAAGCCATGGCTACACGTGAGGTGAGGAGGTGTTAGAACAGACGGATGAAAGGAGAAAAGAAAGAACAAGTTTTAAAATGCAGGAAAATCATAGAATTGTCTAGGTTGGAAAAGACCTTTAAGATCATTGAGTCCAGCCATTAACCCAGCCCCAAGTCCACCACTAAACCATGTCCTTACGTGCCAGTGGAAGGGTTAAGGTCAGTAGAGATGCTGGGATCCATTTGCCAGACTATGGGACAGCACCTATGTTGGTCAGCAGTGATGTATTTATGGTAAAACCAGAAAGTTCAGTAATGATAAGGGTTTAACAGTCTGAGTTATGAAAGAAACTTCCCCAATGAACACAAACCCTGACATAAAATGTCCAAAACCATAATGCAGATGGAGAGTCAATGGGCAACACAAGCCAAGCCATTCATGGAGGTGGAAGAGGAGGAGGAGGAGCAAGACAGACAGGAGAGAGCAGGCAGAAAGCACAGCAGGGTTCCAGTTCTTCCTCTCCCTTTCAGAAGCAGCTCTGCAAGACCTCCCCTTCCTCTGAGTCCATGTAGCAACACTCTTCCTATTTTCTGTTTTTCCAGAAGCCAGAGGCAGAAACACATTCTCTACAACATGTGTCAGCAACCACTGCTTCAAATATCAAATGATTTTGCACACCATAGGAATGATGAGGAAGAAGCATTCTTTCTTGGCTTATTCTCACTTTGGCATTGATCTGCATCTTGCTATGAATAAGGGGAGATACAACTGAAAGAGGACAAAATTAATGTTTTTAGGGTTTACATCCAGGAAGAGGGATTTTGTACATAAGAACACAAGTGTCTGCCCTTACCATGTGCACTAGCTGATGATGCTGTTGGCATCACTGGTACAGCTAACATGCCAAAGAAAAGGGCAAGGCAAACACTTTGTAAGAGTAAATATAGTGAGTAAATTGCAAAGGCCATGCATGCAAGGCACAGTATTTGTATTCAACACAAGGAGCAAGGCAGAGCCCGTGATGGCTCTTATGGCCAGAACAAGAAGGGAGCGAAGGTTCCCACTGCCTTTTGAGGCAGAAAAAGAAAATGGTGAGAAGGATAAAGAAGACAGATTGCTGAAAGCCTGAGTCCCAGCGTAAGAATTCATTCCTTTAATAAAAGAAAAGAAAAAAGATGGTATTATGGGAGAGGAATTTGTCTGTGGCTTGAAAGTGACAATTCAAAGACAGCTCCGCCACTGTGACACAAGTGACAGAGACCAGTTATGGCATCAACGATATCATCCAAAACTTTTGAAGCTGATGTTAGCTTTTGCTCACATTTAGTTCAAGTTTAGTGCAAACCTTCTGAAAGAGTTATTCAAAAGAGAGTTTGAGGTATAGGTCTGCAGAGAAAAACAAGTCAGAAGATGAGTGACACACCTGCAAATCACTTGACAAGCTGATAGTTGTAGCACTTTGGATGAAGGAGACCACATACAAAAAGGAGAAAACAGAACCAAATGTTTTATGAGCAGGAAGGAAGACAAAGGAGAAGAGTAAGCCCAGCATAAAAAGACAAAATGCCAAAGATGAAGGAAGGAAAAGTTGTTAAAAGAAGCCTGTGACTGATCGGGACAGCACTGAAGTCAGATGGCCATGGTGGTTGAAAGTCAAAAGATGGCTGAAATATAAACAGTGGAACAAACATAACAAAATCAAGAGCAAAGGAAGAGAAGGGATGTCAAAATACTGAGACACAGGTGAACTGAGCAGAAGAAGTGGAGAATGGGGGATTATGGATGAAGGCAAGGTCAGACAGGGTCTCATAAGGAGCAGAGGCTCCTGGAGCTGGCAGGTTCTTTATAAGTGCTTTCTTGAAAGTGCATTAAAAATTTTAAGAAAGAAAAGGGAATTTTAGGAATAGAGGGAATACAATTGAGCAAAATGATTGGAACAAATGGAACAGTAAAAAGAGCAAGAAAACAAATGTAAGGAACAAATAAGTAAAGACAACCCTCAGCTCCAACACCACTGAAGGAATAGGACTAAGAGGGACAGGCCTGGGTACACATTAGTAAGCTCACTTTTTCCCCCTCCAGCACTACTGCAGTTATCATACTATTAGCAATGTAATTTCTTAAGATACACATAACTATGTAATGTAGCAAAATATGATTTGAGGACTGGCTTGAGTATTGAGATTTCTAATTGCAGTATGCTTAGGCTTAGAATAAGCAGAGTATTTCCATGCTTCCATCAGCTCCTTCAGAAAACTCTGAACAGGAATCCCACAGCCTTTTATTCACTTTCACCCTGTTGTCTTCTCCACTGAACACCATCAGGGTCGCATCTTGCTCATCCTGCTGGGAAGGGGGACTTGAAGTAACACTTTAAGTGACAGGATTGGTTGGTCTAAAGAGAAAAAAGGCTTTCCTATCACTTACCTATCACATTTAGGGCTTATTTCTATAGCATTAAAGATCTGAAACTTCCTACTACACACGATAAAGAAATCTCTGTAAAAAAGTAATATGATCTCACATAAATAACTGTGCATCATTCAGCAAAACAGTGGTCCAAGTCACAGCTTTTGAATGTTATATTATTCTGCAGTTTAAATGTGTATTCAAAATACATACTTTTTACAAAACTTAGGCAAAGAAAATCCCTCTTTCTAGGAAAGCTGCCCTACATTGCCCTAATTTCCATGCATGCCACCCTGATGACTTCACTCCCTCCCTCCAGTTGAGATTCAATAGGTGTAACTAACAGCAGAACTGACCCACAGCATAATTTACAAATCCCTCAGCCAGGCACTGCCTGCAGCCACTGCTCCACATCAGCCACGTATCCTCAATCACCCCTCAAGTTTGGGGAGCAAAGAAGAGCTCACATGTTCCAGCTCTCATCTATAGCCAACACCCCACCACACTTCACCTTCCAATTCTAGTATGTTCAGTGTAGCAATAATGCTCTGATGCATTTCACTCTTGACTGGATACAGTGAGATTGCTAATCAGGATTACTTGATTCAGTCAACACTGATTTCAATAAAAAGACCACAAAAATTATCATAAATATAGAGAAAGTGCTGGCGGCAGTGACAGGTGATTAAAATCTCATTCACTTGGAATCAGCCTGATTCATGGTAGTCGAATAGAGGAAGTCTTCATAGCAGCAGCAGATGATGATTATCTCACTCACTTCAAGTCACTTCTGATTGCACATGCACACACAAACTGGCACAAAGTAGATTCATGAACAACAAATCATGGTGCAGGGGCCTGACCTCCTCTAAAATGAGGCTTTGTATAATAATTCTTCAGAAACAAGCAGATATAGGGTGGATAATGCTAATTTACAGAAGGAGACATAAGCAAGGAAGCTTGCGTTACACATTTAGTATGGAAAGGAAGTAAGGAGATGTCAATAAATTCTCAATATTAAGCTGAAATACTTAAGAATAATTGATTTGAAGTGCTATTTTTGTCTATTTAAAATCAATTCCAACCCTCAAAATGAAGTTTTCAAAGTACCGCAGCAAAGAAACAGTAAAAGGTCCAAGCACTATTAAGATGTTTTAATTTAAAAACTAAAACTTCTTCTGAAACATGAGGTTGTGAGCATCTGCCTGGTTATACTTTATGTGCATGTCAAGATGAGGACAGATAAATTCGGTGCACTGGTGCATTTTTAGTTCTTAATTTCTGAATTCAAACTCTAACATTAAATGTTGGCCATCTAATTTTAATCCTTATTACACATTGTCACACAAAGACTGGCACAGTTTCAGACTTCCAGTTTCTTTCTGTGGGAGGTCTGAAACAAAAGGAACCAATCTGTCGGAAGATGGGAAGCCTGCATCCCACTTAATGTTAGTTGTAACTTACCAGCTGCTTACCAGCACTGTTTTCTTACATGGGTAGTAATCATAGGATCCTAGAATGGTTTGTGTTGGAAGGGACCTTAAAGCTTAGTTCCAACCCCCTACCACTGGTAGGGACCCCTTCCACTGGAGCAGCTTGCTCCAAGCCCTGTCTCTGACCTGGCCTTGAACACTGCCAAGGATGGGGCAGCCACAGCTTCTCCTCCTGCTTCAGCTTTCTCAGATGGGTGCCACCAGTGGCAATGCTTGCGGGTCTGGGGACATTTAACTCCAGCAGATGCACTGGGACCACTGATTTTTCTCACACAGCTTGAACTACCTCTCAAGAAAGAGCACCTACCCACATAGGTAAGGCGTTGATAATATACAAAGTAGAAAATAGGCATGCTAACATTAGAGCTCTTCAGAAGACACAAATAGGGAATGCTCTCACACTTCACCAAAGACCTCAAGCCATGCAGCCATGCAGTAGACAGTAAATGGCCATCCTAAAAATATGCCCAACTTACTGTGTAAAACAGTTGCAGAATCGTTTGGGTTGGAAGGGACCTTTGAAGGTCATCTAGTCCGATATAACCATTAATTGAGAACACTTGTGGGTACCTGTATTTTATATCTTATCTGCTTATGCAAAACATCCTCAAAATACTAAAAACTAGTGAATTAGTATTGTGAAGAATTAATTAGTACAGTCTGCCCTGCCCCTGTGTAACACAGAGTACCCCTCACAGCTACACAGTGACAGCCAGCATTGGACAGAAAAGCTTACGCAGAATGAAGTTAAACAATTACACGTTTTACTGCTAGTTTGAAAGATTTTTCTAGATTGACAGGGCAATCAAACACAGTAGCAGTGCCAATGTCAAAGTGCAAGTCAATATCTTAGTTAGATGTTGTCTAATAGAAATGAGTAACAGCAGTTGAAACGAGGGAAGACTCACTTGAATCCAAGGATCTGGCTTGTGCTCCAAGCAATTAAAGACTGTTGAATCAATGGGGGAGAAAGCAAGGCGAGATGTTATTTAGTGTGGCCATGGCTCATAAAATCAACCTGTTGAAGGATGGAGAAAGGGAGAACTTTGGGGTGGTAACCAGTAAAAGCCCTTTTCAGTCATCTGGCTTCTGTCAGCCTGACAGAGCGGGAGCTGGGGAGTTAAGGAAGTGACCCAGTAGTCCCAACACTAAGGAGAGATAATGCTCAATTCCCTGCAGTGTCTGCATCTGATAACCCAATTATCCCCAGTCTATTTTTTCAAAGTCTCTTTGAACCTCTGACCCACTACAAACAAAATGTATTTGTGTTGTTCTTAACCGCTAAATTCTGAAACAACAAAGAACTTGTGGAGCAGTTGCCAACTTGTGTATTTCTTTAAGGTCTATGACAGTTACATTGCAATCGACCCAGCCTATTATATTGAAACGTGGCATTTTCTAATCTGAAAGAAGTTGAGTGGCAAAAGTGATTAAAATACACTGTTTAGGATTAAAAACCCTTCTCCCTTAAGCTGGGAAAAACTCTGCTAGAGTATGTAACACAAGTTAAAAGTGACACTGTTCACTGTTGTGCAGCAAGCGCCAGTCCAACTGTTGTCCTTATTTATTAAATAGCATTTTTATTTTGGACAAACACTTCTACTTTGCTAACTATTTACTGGTAGTATTTATTCCAATAATATATATATAATATAAATATATATTTATATATAATTATATAAATAGCTATAATATATTTTTACATATTAGACAATAATATATAGTTATATATTATTATAATATGACATTATGTAGCTTATATATTTTTAATATAATTTATATTATATATATTATATATATAATATTTATATATTTGTCAAAATCAACTTATTCTGGGAGTGATAGCTTCTGCCTGGAGAAAAGTTTCAGCCCCTCACTACAAAGATGTGCTTCTCCAAGGCTGCTATTGCTGCAGCAGCTAACAGACGCTGTGGCTTGCTCTTACGTTTATTCATCTCTTTTTGTACTGTCTACTTTGTCTTTCTTAAACAGGAACTGGATTGTCTGTGCTCTTGTGTACGTGTGTACATCATGCTGTCATCTGGAGGAAGACACAGGTACGCATATTAAGGAGCAGAACACATAGAATTTATACCTGCAGTTAATTAAGGCTGTGATTATTTGGGAGCTCAAATGATGTCATGCCAAAACAGAAGCATCTTTCCACAATCAGAGCCCAGGAGAGCCAAGTAATCTGAAAATTATACTGCAGGAATCATAGGTAATCAGTAGGCTAGTTTATCACAACAGGGCAAATTAGGGTAGAGCTGCTTTTGCTGACTAGAAGCTCTCCTGAAATCACAGGAAAATACAGGGAAAAACACAAAGGTGAACCAATGATGCATCACAGCTCAACATGCAAAGGGCTGGGGCAGAAAGACAACGAGGAGGAGATCACCGCTTCCCATTTCCCAAGTCTAAATGATTCTGAAGTTTAAACGATACATTAACAGGGGTATTTGAATGCTAGTTGGGCATAGATATTACTTAGTGTAAATTATATTTAAACAAAACCAACTAAATGGCTGCACTTCATTTCAATACATGCATACATTGAATGACCCAGCTAGACATGCTAGCACACACACTAACATTTTATATTGCCTTCAGAAGCTGGATCAACTGTTAATTCTACCATATGTTCAAGCATATTCTGTTACATTAGTGTCTTCAGAAAAGCTCGCCGAATAGGAGGGAATGTGTGAAAACATGCATGCTGTGCCAGTAAGTAGTTATTTTATGTTTGTAATTTTAGTTTTACTGACTTTGGGCCTAATCCAGTACAGAGAGCCACAGCAATGCCAGGCTTGCACTACTCAGAACCATGGTGAAGCACTTTGGGCTTACATAGACTGTTTGGCATGGAGTAAATCCAGTGTCCATCTCCCAGTGAGCAACCGTCACCTCAGGGGTGCAGGATGGTGAAGAGAGAGCTAGTGGGACACATTGGTCCCTTGGTGTCTGCTGGTGGCCTTCCTAAATGCACAGCTCCTCTCAGAGCAGGCTTTCAGCCACGGTCCGTGCTAGCTTGACCAACAACACTCAACAGCCACCAAGCAATGCCTCCAAGGGTTATATTAATATAAAATTAAATAGTTTGGCTAGTGGCTTATTTGTGAAGGCGTACGTGATAACCAGATGCAGGATTGATCATGCAGCCATGGGTGTAGGAGCCCACACCAAGGGTGCTCACAAGCAGAACACCACCACAGCATAGCTCCCTTCTCCCTTGAAACAGTTTACATCCCTACCTCCAGCCATGTCTGATGAGACCAACACATGGTACAGGAAAGGTATGGTGGCCACTACAGCAACTAAAACCCTTTCCCCTCCAGGAAAGCCAGCTCTGAACACTTCAACCCAATAGTGCCTGTGTTGATAGGACAAGGGGTAATGGCTTTAAATTATAAGAAGGTAGCTTCAGACTACATATAAAGAGGATATTGTTTATGCTGAGGGTGGTAAGACACTGGCACAGGTTGTCCAGAAAGGTGGTAGATGGCCCTATTCCTGGAAACATTCAAGGTCAGGTTGGACAGGGCTTTGAGCAACTTGTTCTCATTGAAGATATCACTGCTCATTGCAAGGGAGTTGGATTAGACGACCTGTAAAGGTCCTTTCCAACCCAAACCATTCTATGATTCTAAAATGAATACTTAGAAAGGATTGAAGAAAACATGAAATTTTGCAGTGACACATGAGCAGTGTGACTGTCCCTAGATGATGTAAAGGTACCGTGCCGGAAAAGCTACAAGAGGTTCTCTGATATTCAAGAATGATATGTGAGGCAATTGATTTTGCTTTCTACCCTGATGTGGCATGCCAGGGAGCTGATCTGCATAGGAAAGGCAGCAGGGAAACCCACATGAACATGACTGTCTGAATCATCCTACAGACCTCCACAGGCAGGAACGGTGGAAGTCACGCTTAGATCATTTCCCAGACAGCAGAAAGCATGCATACACAACAGCAAAATAGCAGGTAATGAGATAGAAAGATGATTAAAAGTGGGCTGTCTCCAATACTTAACTCTTTCAGTTAGAATGACATCACACACATTTCACATTGTCAGTTACTGCCACATGCAGCCCCTCGGAGCTGTGGCTCCAAGAGGCATTCAGAGCCAAGCAGCAAACCAAAATCTCCACGGAGCATCCCTGCTTCTACCATAGCTACTGCAGCAACTGCAGTTTCATGTAAGAAATCTTAACGACATGCTTGAACACATTAAAGTCTGCATTTCTAGCCTGTCATGGGCTCTTATTTTATTTTTCAGCTGGCTGTAAAGTCCTACCTCATTTCGGGAAACCGGAGGGACCAACCGCTCTGTTTCCCATGCAGATTGCATTACTCTTACTGTAGTAGTTGCAGGGATTTTTCTGTGTTTGTTTATGAAATTTTCTTAAGCCTGTTTCTCATATTAGAATAGACTTTGGGCTTCCAAAGTAAGTGCAAGGCTACCTTATTTAAAGTCAAATTTAGTTAATAGTTATTTGTTGCATTTCCCACCTGTATGCTGAGAAATACCCTGGGTAAAAAAGGTAGGTTTCTACGTCCTTGCCTTAAACCGAGCTGCCTGAATCACGAGCATGGACTTGGTAGACTCAGCTTGCTGCTAAAAAAGCAAACTATTTCTTCAACACAAACAAGCCCAGTCAGAGGAGCCGAATGTTGCCAGACTGCTCTTCATTACGGCCACGTCTGACCCAACGCTCCCAGTTGGAGGGGATTCCAGCAGCTTTCCACAGACAAATAAACAGCAAATACTTACGAGGGACAGCCTTGTAGA
>JBCJKH010027714.1:17500-22500 GCA_039877255.1 Loriculus beryllinus | reverse complement strand
GATAGGTCTTCTTGTTTGCTTTATAACTAAACTGAATACTCTGTGCAGCCACGGGGCTGGGAAGCAAACCAAGTGCTTGTTTAAGATTTGCAGTAGTGAATTCACCTTTTAAATGAGAGCACCACATTCTTACACACTGTCAAATTAACTTCTCCTAGCACACGTGTCACAGCAAACTGAATTTAACCCAAAAGCGAGGCTTGGACATTTGCTTTGTAGCTTCAGCTTTGCTTTCACTTTGCTTCAGACCTTCAGCTTTCGGGTTAATTTTTCTTCTGATGTTCTTTAATTTATTATTATTTTTTTATTAAGAAAACTTTCGCAAAGTGCAGAGGGAGTTTCACGTGGAAGCCCTTGTTTGTGTTCCTACTTTCTGAAAGCCTCCTTAAACACTGCGGGAGGATTAGGCCAGGTTTCTTTATTTCCTCTTCTACTATTTCTTTATCATTAAGGCCAAGGAGTTTTTAGGCAGCAGAAGCCTGCTAATCGCTTGCCCCAGCCCCCATGGCTTTGTTTCTGTCAAAATAGCCCCTTTCAGCGCAGAGCGAGCTGTCTGGGCAAATGAACTGCTCTTTCTCACCAGATGTGTAACCGTGTTTCGTCTTTCACAAGAGACAAGCTGGAGCCGACTCCTTCCGCTAGCTGGGCCTATGCTACATGTCTTACAACAACACAAATGTAAGCCCCTTCCTTTCCACACATGTTAAACTCATTTCCTAGTGAATTATTGGGAAAACACAGCACTATCCTCACCGCCGCCTTCAGATGCTGCAGTTTGCTCTCCGCGCTTCTGGCACTGCAGCCATGCAATGATGGGCTCTGTATGATTTTCTGGCTGTGAAACTTCTGCTGAAAGTATCACAGATACCTTCTTTTTATTCCTTATTTTCTTTATTATTTTTGGTTTTAATTTGCCTCCAACCTCCACACACCAGGGTCTCCAAACCCTGCAGAACAAACACCTCCCCTTTCTACCTAACAAATGCTATTTACACTCTGGATTTTTTTCCATCTCGGAGAAATAAGGAGAGTTTGTTCGATCACAAAATAAAAGCTAGGTCCGAGCCAGCCACTTTCTGTTTCAGCTGAGCTGATATATACCAAGGAGCTGGTTCCTTTTCCTCAGCTTAAAACGGTAACGAACCAAAACAGTTAACAGAAAAAGTCAAATCACTGAATCTCATAAAACCCCGAGTACCTCTCAGCCTGTAAAATCCCTCAGCTTCAGGTTTTTTTTCCCTGAAAGAGCAGTTACATCTTTATTTTCACAGGGTATTAATAATGCCAATATAACGTCCTATTATACACAGCTTCGACCACAAGCATTTTTGTGAGATTTGCTGTTAAGATAAACAAACAAGAGGAGCTTGTCCGCCGGCAGCCCGACCCCACTGAATGGCTTTCATTTTCCTGGAGCGCGAGCTGCGGCCGGGGCTGCCAAGCACAGGTTGAGCTCCTGCGTCCCCTTCCCCTCGCCCCATGTGTCAATCACCCGCTGGCATCCCTGGTGACAATTTCCATCCTCCCAGCTTGGAATTTCCACCTCCTCCAACCCAGCAAAGCTCTCTCCCCCAGCCCTACGAGTAACCTAACGCCGCTACCCCCGACCCCCCAGCATCCCTCTGTGTTAGAAAAGGGGCTTTATTAAACCCATTTCTACCACTTTGTGTTTCACAGGTTGTTTTTTTTCATTATCTGCTGTCTGAGAGCAATTATTTACTTCCTGGAAGCTCACGTACCAGAACTCTGAGTTTGAAAGATTTTTCCATAACCTAATCCAATTCATCAAAGGCATCCTAACAAAATTACAGGCTCTGGCAGTATCTTTGCTTTTCACCTGATAAGGCTGCAACAGAAGCCCGGGATGGTTTGTATCAGGGTACCTCCTGTAGTATAGTTTTTGACAGCTTTGCTTAAATCCCTTCCCCCTCTTTTCCTCTCTCACAAAAGCACGCGATCTGATTCTTGCCTCCTACTACAGCCGTGCCATGCTTTGGGCTTCAGACAAATAAGCAAGTATTAGATAGGGGTGGGGGAAAATGGTGCGAGGACCTCATCCAGCATATCTAGATTTACTGGAGAACACTGATCCTGATGGCTCTGCTGGCACCCCAGGTACTACCATTGGTTGTGCTCCAAGTAAGAGTCGGGATTAAGAGGGAACAACATAAACGCTGCAACTTTGATGACCAAAAGAAAAGAACAGAAAAGAGAGAAGGAAGCACATAAGAAATCCCATTTCTGGGGTGTTGGTGATCCTGGTGCTGTTGAATGACATGGGTAACTTTGATTTGCCATTTCCTTTTCCTCACATATGTGTGTTTGGAAAAGCAACACGCGCTCCACAGTGTCCTCTCCTTCCAACACCAGCCCACTGCCTCATCCCTTGTAGCTATAGCCGTTAATCTACAATATATCACATTCTAAGAGGGAAAAATAGAAAATAAAGGCAAAAATAATCAATGTCAGGTTTCTGATGGAAATTTTTCAACAACTGGTTACTCAGGAAAGTTGTCAGTTTTTAACACACTCTGAACTTGGTAGTGCCAACAGGACAACGAGAGCAGAAGAGCATTGAGCTATTTTAAGGCCTATTCTTCCAGGAGCTGGGAGAGCATCTTAAAGGCAAAAATAAGAATTTAAACCAAAAATGACACCAGAGTGGTCTGTTTTCCTGGCGTTATGCAGATGAAATGACAAGTTGTCATTTAAGAAGTTAATAAACAGTCACCATTTTGCAGGTTATCCAAATGCTACTGAATAGAAAACCTTGGATCCCTAAATGATGTGTAATTAAAATTATTTAAAAAATCCTCCTTGACAGGCCAGGGCTTAGCCAAAATGTAAATGACATTAAAGAAGACAATGAATTTAATTTTATTTAATGTCCCTTTTTGCAGATCCTCATTTACATAGCATTTTTAACAAAAGCGTTGACCTTATAAATGCTGGCATTTGTACAGCTTCTGCAGAGTTGGATTTAATCATGCTTTCGCAAAGCCATAAGGGAAAAAGCTTTAAGTTCTCTGGTTGGATATGGAGTAGGAATAAAAACATTGGGACTGGTCAAATGTTTATCCTCCTTGCTTCTGAAAACAACCTGACAAGAAGATGTAAAGGTCTAGGGAATAACCCATTGCTGTTTGTAAGGCTTGGTAATAATCATACATAATCGTTTGGAAATATAGCTAATAAAAAATATAATGAGTGTTCAGCAAAATCGGCATTAGGCCCAAATTACATGATATTAATACTTGAACAGGTGCAGAAAGGCGCTTTAAATGAGGTAAATGAATAAAATGTCCCAGAGCACAACTGTGTGCACTGACAAAAAGTCAATCACATGAATAATTCAGCGGCCGGGACTGCCAGCAAAGGTCAGCGGCTCTCACCTTTGTGACGGGAAGTGAAAGGAAACGCTGCTGCTGACGAAAAAATACACCCCCATCGCCCTCCAGCCGCCACGCCGAAGGTGTAAACTTGGAGTAGGAAGGAATTAAAGAGCTGCACCAGCCATTCGGCATTCAAACACCCCCTAAACAACACAACCGGGCAACGTGGTGAGGGGAAATAATCTGAAATTCCAGGCAAGGAAAGGTTAAGGGGGGTGGCTCCCACCAATGCCAATTATCCACAAAACCTGAGGTCAGCCCAAAAGTATTTTAAGAGCCTACGGGATTGAAATTCTGTAACAGCTGTTAAATATGACAAAACTTTTTATCCTCCCCCCCCCCCTCAACTAAAGCTATTCCAAACTCTGTATGAAAGAAATGGGATAAGCAGATGTCTGGCTTCCATACAGGAAAGTAGGACACACTTGGAATGATAAGTCTCCTAAACTCTATAGAATAATGCCAGATTTATTGGGGAGGGGGGTATTTACTACCCGCGGAGATGCCAACTAGCAGTAGGACTGTGATGGTACCATCTGGAAACCCGCTGCACAGCACACGCTCAGCGATGCACTGCGAGCGCATCCATTCCGGGCAGGATGCGATCCGGATGCCCCAGCACCGCTCCTCACCGCTGCTGACACTTCGGACCCCCAGGTTTTGGGTATTCTCGAGCCCAACGAGGGAAGGAGAAGGCAAAAGGATGGATCTTCACGGGAATTTCCGTACCTTCTAGTGAAATATGTGACGGAGGAATTGTTTTAGCCCAGAGTGTGGTTTTGGTTTAGCAGTTACAGCGGCATCCTGTAATCATTTACAGCCCCTGGAATGTATGGGTGAAATAGGAGAGATTTATCTGTTCATAGTTGTGATATGTAGACAATGGGTGTTCCTAATGAGGAACATCTGCTTTTGTGTTTTCCCAGAAAACATTATTCCACTATGAAAATGATACTCCCATCCTTTTCAGCAGCACCGCAAAGAAAATATGGGCCTTTTCCTTTCTTTTATTTGCTTTTCTTTTGGGTCAATCGAATTTCCCAGGGACACTTTTTTTCTGTGGCATCTTTTTACTGACTGCACTGCAATTTATGGTGGGCTGGTTCTTTCCTCCGTGAGTGACTGTGCTGTATGAATAGCCCTGATATGCCAGGAGATACTTAAAGGCATACAGTAATAAAAGTGCACACACTCAGCCACGCTCCGTGGGAAACATCCAGGGACGTAAATAACAATTCTCCATGAATTAAAAGGTCGCCGAGGCTGTGACACACAAAACTCCTTCCAAGGTTTCTGCTTTGGGTTTATATTTAAAGCCCATTGCAGGTTTCAGATGTATAATTCCAGAAGTTTATTTAAAATACCTTAATTGCTAATGAATTATTATTCCTGAGGTGCAGAAGAAGGGGGCTATTTTTTCCCCTTCCTGTTATTTTTTATTCACTGGTGCTATAAACAATTCAGACTATCAGAGACTCCTAGTGTGGGCTGGAACAAACGGGTGGCCATAGATCTCAATTCAGGGTTGAATTATTGGTTCATATCCTGAGGACAAATATGCCTTATCTGGTCAAAAGCTGCTAAATGTATCCAAAGGACAAAAGGATC
>JBCJKH010027714.1:0-12500 GCA_039877255.1 Loriculus beryllinus | reverse complement strand
TTTGGGAAGAAAGTGCTAATGGGCAATCTGGTGTTTATTTTGAAGGCGCTAACAATGATTTTTCTCCGGTAAAAAGGCAGTGTCTGGGCGCACGGCTCAGTGGGTTTTGAGCACGGGCTCGAACAGATGGTGCGGAGCTCGGGGGGTGAGGACGGCCCCGTGCCACTGGGGCTACCGGCCCGGGGAGCCCCGCGCCTCGCCGGGCTCCGAGCTGCCCGCATCCCTGCGTGCCCGCGGGGGCAGCGGTACCCCCTGCATCTCCACTACCGTGTTAATTATGGGGGGGGATGATAACGCTGAGCCTGACCCAGGCCCAGCCCCGCGGAACAAGCGCGCAGGTTTGGATATGCAAACCCAAGTGGGACACACAAACATAAAGAGATCTCAGCCCTACCAAGCGGCCTGTAGGCACGGAACGTTTGGTATCGCGGCACCGGGTAACTTCTGGGGATTGTTACTTTCCCTCTGCTGCGACCGCGTATTTATAAGTGATTTATATTTTATTTTGGAGCACAAACAGAAATCCATAAACTGTCGGTTCAGCGCCATTGACTCTTTGATCAGTCACTGGGCTATGTTTTTTTCCCCTCCCGTCAGCGAGTAGAGATTAAAAGCCGCGATTTCCAGCACTGCCGCCGCTGCAAGGGTGCGGAACTTACGCGAACAATAAAAGCGCGCTTCAATATATCTCCTCGTAGCCTCCATTCATACGCAGCCACCTATTCGACTACTACAGGGATTTCCGACAGCGTTTAGCCGCCGTATACAAAGGAAATAAACCCCAAATAAACCCACACTGCAACTCAGAGGAGCTCCGGAGTTTAACGGGCTCCTCTACCACCAAACGCGATCGGTACCGAGGCTGCGGCGATGGGCTCCAACGAGAGATCCCGGCGTTTTATCCCAGGGAGCATTCGGATCCAGCCCGAATTTAACCGAAAGAGAAAGTTGCTGAGCGGCCGTGCGCTCTGCCTGCGCGGAGTGCAGCCCCTCTGCGCGCCCGCGGGGCCCGGCGAAAGAACCGGCCGAGGCAGCAAAACTAATGCGTGTGGGTAGAAGGGCCCCGACCGGGGAGCAAGGCAGCGGCACCGGCCTTAAGTTCCATCCCTGGGATCGGGTTTCCAGTTATTCCTCATGCTCAGCTCTCTTCCCACCCCAAAAATATAGATGATAATAATAATAATAATAATAATAATAATAATAATAATAATAATAATAAAAAAAGTTAAATTCTCCCTCCCAAAAAAATAAAATAAAAAAGGAAGAAGAAAAAAAGAGGGGAAGAGGAAAAAAAAGGGGGGAAAAAAGAAGGAAAAAGTTGATTCCATCCAAATCCAGTAAGTGCCTTTTTTAATTGCCGTGGTGCAAAGCTGATAACACATAGTTATCATCGGAAAAGTTGCCCAAGACAGGTTAAATAATTTAATAAGGAGCCGCTTGTAATTATGTTATTTACAAGGTATGACAGAGGTTTGAGGAAGGAACAGGAGCTGATCCCAGGGAAAGGGACGGGTTCGGGTGACCCCTGGAGCACGGAGTTTGAATTATGGAGATGGGGGGCTGAGAGGTGACTGTGGACCAGAGGAGAACAAGGTGACTTTTCACCTCGGCACATTTCACTTTTAAATCCAAATAAACGCCTTCGCTGTCCTGCAGCATGGAAAAGGGGCTCACGGCGGCTGCCCTCCCCTCGTCCACCCGGGGAAATATCACCCCAAAAGTTACACAGTGAGAGGGGGAAACTGCTTTTAGAAATAAATCTGAGCAACACGATGCTGTTGGGGATTTTTTCCCCCCTTCTTTCTCTTTCCTTCCCTCTCGCCCTCGCTAAATGTATTCTACCCAACATCTGCTCACACGCCGTTGTAACACCACACTATCGAAAACACACACTATCAAACGATGCCAGCGCTTCCTCGAGTAGCAAGCACACACCTTTTCGGGTTTGGGTAATACCCTCCAGGTGCAGGAGGAATTACACCGGTCAATTACAAGTAGGTGCAAGTTACCGGCTTCCCACGCCCCTCGCCAAGGGGAAACTACAAACTTAGGAAGGGAAGAGAAGCGGAAACTTTCTCACCTGTTTGGTCATGGAGTCTATGAGGCGAACGTAGAGGTCCTGCTCCGTCCTGACGCCTGAGGGGAGAGAAACGCCGTCAGAGATCAGCAGCACCCACCCGAGTCACAGCAGGGTCAGGGGCACCCCGAATTAAGCGCTATTCTAATCTAAATTACAAATACATTTAATAAGGACCCCAAAGGCCAGCGATGGGCCGGAGACCGCGTTCCGGCCCCTCCGGAGGCCCTCCGGAGCACCCCCCGGGCCAGGCTTGCTGCGGGGCGCAGGGGATAGGCGCGGGGGGCCGCGGTCGCGTAACCCCAGCGGGCCGCGCTCGGGCTCTGCCTGCTCTGCCCGCTCTTCCCAGCCCCGTCATTCCCATTGATGGCCCAAAAGTGGGAAGAAAAATCAAAATAACAAGTCCCCGAAAAGTGCGGCTCGGCGGGAGCGCCCCATCGATCCCCTTTTCCTTCCCACTCCAAGCCCGGCCGGTTCATCATGTGAAGTACCATCGACTTATCGATCGGTTCTGGTTTGTTTTCCTTCGGTGCCGCGGAAAGCGCCGTGTTTACCCGCGTGCAATTTTAATCTCGACAGCTTTACATCCAAAAGGCCTCGGATAAGAAAAGTGAGACTTTGCTGCGGACGTTCGAAACGGAGACAGCGGCCACTTACCGTTGCTATACAATAACTGAAGTTTATAATGAATCCCATTGTTAGTTTTTTCATTGTTTGGCTCCTGCAAGCAACGATAAATAATTACATTTAGCATGAAAAATATCCCCCTCCTCCTCCTCCTCCTGCCGCGCGTTTTATTTCGCTTTCTCATCCCTGAAGCGGCTCGGAATTAAGAGAGTTGCAGAAATTCGGCCCACGGTCACTTTTTTGGTGGAGCGGTGATGATGTCATGAGCTCGGTGCGAATATGTCACGCTTAAACCCGGGTTTTCCCGGCGTTAAAACGAGCCGGGGAGTTGCTGAACCCGGGTTTGGTCGGAGCGGCCCCTAGAACCAGGGGGGCACCGGGAATGAACCGGGATCAACTAACCCGCGCTGAAAGGCTTTGGAAGGGGGGAAAAATGAAGGAGAAATAGGGATACAAGCGGACTTACTTTCTCTTTCTCCACAAAGTCCACAAAAGCCGTTCGCTCAATCTCCACCGGCTGCCCCTGCCTGTCGTACAGAGCTAAGACGAAGTGGAAAAAATTGGATTTTCTGAGATTGGAAGGCGGCTGTTTCTCGAAATGTGCCCGAGCCAGCCCCACGCCGCTGCGGGAGAAAACAAGACAAGGCGTGGGTGAGAGCGGCGGGAAGGGGCGCGCAAGCTCCGCGCCCGCGGATTGCGGAGCGGGGAGGCTGTAAGTGCTAACGGGGCGGGCGGGGGTGGGGTGGGGTGGTGGTTGAGGGGGGGAATTTACGGCCGGGATGAGAAATACGGGAGGAGAAAAGCGGCGGGAGAGGGGTTGGCAGCCGTACCTTTGGGCGGCCGTGTTGGCGTCCACCACCCCGGCGGTGTGCATCCAGGAGCGGACCGGGTTCATCCCGCTGCCCAGCGGCTCCTCCTTCATGGTCGTCCCGCCTCGTGGTATATTTTCCTGAATCCCAAACATTAAAACAAATTTGGGCAAACCCCAGCTCCTAACCAAAAGGGGTTAAAACGGAGGGAAATGTCAGATAAACGGGGTGGGTTGGTTGTTGCTTGATTTTTCTCTCTCTCTCTCTCTCCGTGGCGACTGGGGGTATAAGAGATGACTTTACTCCCTGTGAGCAGTAGGAGAAAAGCCCAGTTCAAGTCTTGCTTCCTTCTTCACTCTGTCCTGTATTGGCACGACATAAACAATTTACTGAGTACTTCTGTGCGGCGACTTGGACGGCGTTCCAGTGCGGTGGGTTCGGAAAAATAACATAAAAAAAAAAAAAGGGGGGGAAAAAAGGGGAAAAAAAAAAAAAAAAAGGAAAAAAAAGTAAGTGCAGCCGCTGACACCGGGGTGGTGGTTTGGGGGGAGGGGGGGAAAAAACCGGGATAAATGTTGTTGTTGTTGTTGTTTGCAGACGCGCTCTCAACGTGGTGGCATCCTAAGGAAAAGCGTGGAGAGGAAAAAAAAAATAAATAAAAAATAAAAGAATAATTTAAAAAAAAAAAAAAAAAAGCTTCAGGACACTGCTGAATCGACCACTTTCTGGCAAAGCGCTCCTGCTCCAAAAGACAAATAAACGGGGAGGGAGGCACAAAAAAAAACGCACCCGCTTGATTACCGCGGAGGTGTTCCCGGGCACACGGGAGGAACAGGGGCGCGGGCCCGCGGCGTCTACGCGGAATGGACGGAGGCGCGCAGAGCCCGGCCCTCCCTCCCCGAGGAGCGCGCCCTGCCCCGGGAGCCGGGCCCCCGCCGCCGCGGGAGACGTGGCGTCACTGGTGACGTCGCCAGCGGGCGGGATTAGAGCCATATATGGAGTAAAGGGGGGGTTTGAAGGCGGGCGCCGGCGCGCTCCCGACCGGACTTGGGTTCCCCCCCCCCCCATCCCCATCCCCGAATGGGCTGGGGGGGAATGACCCGGGTCCGGTCGGGAGCGCGCTGTCGGTGTCCCAGGTCTCCTCTTCAAAGTCTTGGACCGTCAGTGACCCCCACACGCTCCATGTGCAAGGAGAGGTGACCCCCGTGGAAGGGTGTCTGGGACAGAGAAGTTGAGTTTTGGGGGGCACACACAAAGGGTGCGAGGCGCGCAGCACCCCCTCACGGGCAGGTATAGATATATACACACATAAATATCTATCTATATATATTTATTACATATCTATATCCACGCACGTGGATGCGGGTGGGTGAAGTCTTCGTGCCGGTATAGCACAGCTGTATGTCCGCCTTGTCCATATATGTAATATATCTATATATTTATATGTCTATATATCTATATGTCTATCTATTTATCTACCTATATATCTAGATATATGTATATATATTTATCTAACTACCTATCTATCTACCTACCTATCTATATATCTAGATATATGTACATATATATCTATGTCTCTCTCTCTATAAATACATATCTATAGAAACCTATATTTCTAAATACTTATCTATAGATATTAATCTATATATCTAGATATATCGCTCTACATCCGCCTCTAGTGATGCACTTTTTCCACCCAGCGTGGCTCAATCCCTGCTTTTATTCCCTTATTTTATTATGATTATTACTACTATTATTATTATTATTTTGGAGCTGCCAAAGGTCGGTGCATTCCCGTTGTAATGAATCGCTGGAAAGCCCAACTCTGTGCCAGGAGGAGACCCCCCGATTTCTTCTCCAAGGAGTAAGGAGGCGAAAGGAGGGAAAAAAAAGGGAAAAAGATGTGTTAGAAAGCAATCTATTTTGCTGGTGTTGGGGGTTAATGACTATTGCCAAAGATAAGTGAATTATCAAAGCTGTTGCTCTACCCGATCTCAAAATCCATTACATTGCTGGCCGTCTAATTAAATACGTAAGTATAATAAAATCATATTTTATGACTATTTGAGGGTAATGAGATTAGTCTTTAGAAGCGATCGCCACATATTAAAGATGCCACTGTCTATAGAATGTTAATAACCTTAAATCAAAGTGTATGGAAACTAGTCGTGATAAATTAAAAGCAAATTCCGCCTATTCACAACCAGCCCGCCGCTTTGGAGGTCCAGGATTGCGGATTCCAGCCCCAAACACCTCCACCGCGCAGGAACGAGCAGACCAAAGTTCCCGCACAACGCGTTCGGAGGCGCGGAGCCATGTCGGGACCTCCGCCGGGCGCTGCGCACCCCTCCGCGCAACATCCGCCTCCCGCAAACCCGAGGTAAAACCGCCCCGAAACGTTGAAATGAGAACAGAATTTCCCCCAACAGCCCCAAAACGGTGCCGAAGTCGGGGCTTCCCTCCGCTAACGAATGCTTAAAATCATTTACAGTATCTTTAATTCAGATTACACGCGCCCAGGCTATTTAAATCTGATTACCAAATTAGGAGGTTTTAAAACAAATCCTTTTAAATCTGATACTGTTGACTAAGGAGAGAAAAAAATAAAAGAGAAACAGAAGGGGGGGGGTGTGTGAAAAAAAAGGAAAGTTCCATAAGCCCATCACATAAGGTAACGATCCTGCCCCAGAAAGAAAGGGAGTTTTAAACCTTTTTGACAACAAATGCAGCTGCCCCGCTATTTTGGACGATATTAAGCGAAAATGAATGCAAATCTGTGTTCAGAAGCCATCTGGCCGGGGACGGGGGAATCAGCTGCTCTTCACAACAGGCTCTGAGGCTGAATCTATTGCAGCTCATTTTCTACATCATCTGGTCCTGCACCCAAAGCGTGGAAAATACGGTCTTTATCATTCACCAACTTTAGCTTTTTTTTTTTCTCTCCCCCCCCCCCCCCCCTTCTTCTTTCTTTCTGTCACTCCTCGCCTGGCTCCCGGCAGCCCGCCCGCTCCGCGCCCCTTCCGCATCTCTCCGCGCCGGCCGTCCCGCAGGGAAAACCGCCCCCAGACGCCTTCTCTGAGGCTGAGAGCGGAGCAGGGCCCGGTGTGGACGGAGCAGCGGGAAGCGGCCGCAGCGGAGCGCTCCGCGGGGGCCCGGCCGCCGCCGCGGCACCTTACGCGGGAGCCGGCGGGAGCGCGGCCGGCGCCGGGCGGGCGGAGGTGGGGGGGGGGGGGGGGCAACAGAGCAGGGGCTTCCTCCTCCTCCCTTCTCCTCCCTCCTCCTCCTCCTCCTCCTCCAAGTCTCCCTTTTGTGTGAATTTACGGGGTGAGGCTCCAGTGATCCCCCCGCAAATTTGCATTTAAATAGCGACATCAAGCGACTCGCGTGCCACACGCCACTGGGCTCCCAGATGTCGCGGCCAGGCCGCTCAGATGGCCGCAGCCCAGCTGTCCCACACCCCCCCCCGACCCCTCGACATCCCCCCCTCACCATCCCCCGGGCCGCGGGACCTCCGCGCCCGCGGTAAATCACACCTCCCCCTTCCTCCCTCCGCGCCGCGCAATGACACCTAATGACACGCTGGGCAGATTTAAACGGATCGCCTCGTCCCCTCGCTGCCGTGGGAGTCTCCTAAACTTTATTATTTTACTTATTATTTTATAACACCACAGCCCCCTCCCGAGACTATTAGCGTAATAATTTAGCTTATTATTATTATTATTATTGTTATTATTATTATTATTATTTATTCCTCTAATTTCCCATTTCATCCTTAAACAGCAGAACTTCCAGCCCGTATTAACTGACCCACATGGGCCGATGGTCTGGATTTCCCTTGCTCCGCACACCCCAAAACCCCAGGGGCGGTTCCCACCTCACAAACTTTCCCAGCGGAAAGTTACGCAGGGCAAGGCCTGGCCCTGTCCTCCGCCAGCCTCCGCGCCCGCGGCGCAAGCCCGCGGAGGTTCATAGCCCAATTTTATTGTTTAGGGGCACCGGCACTGCCGCCGCACTCGGTCCCGGGGGGGGTCATTGATGTCCGGTTGGATCAGATCACCTCCCCCCCCCCCGACAGGTTCCCGCCTTCCGCGGTGTTGAGCGGACAGAATCGGTATTTTCGGGGATTTTCAGTACAGCGGATGCTCAGGACCGCGGCTGCGCTATCTGGTGGGGTTTGGCCGCCGGCGGGTTAAACCCACGGGGGAGGGCGGTAATTACCGCAGAGGCGCAAAGCCATGGAAGGCCCGACCTTATTTTACGCTGGGGACGCGCAGCCTGCGCGCACGGCGGAGCGGCGGCAGTGCCGAGGCCGAGCCCTCGGCGGGGTTCAGGCGTTACCGAAGAGGTTTCGGGGCTCGCGGCCACCCTCCTGCGCTAGCGAAGGGCCTCGCAACGGGCCCGGTGTGCGGGCGAGTCCCCCCCTGTGCTTCGGCCCCGCTCGCCAGCCCCCGCCGCCCGCCCTTCGGTGCTTGAGCCCCGGCTCGGTTCGGGGCTCGAACGCAAATTCCTGAGCACCCCGGGCCCGGGGAAGGAAAACGACGGGGAAAGCGGTGAGGAACCGACAATACCCGCCCCGCGGAGCCCCGCGGCCGCACAGGGCAGGAGGGTCACCATCTCCGCGCCCCGCCGCTGCTCCGCGAGGGCGGAGCAGGGCGACGAGGGGGTGGAAAGGGGGTGTCTCTCTTCTCCCGCCCTGAGGCCCCGAGGTCGGCCGCAGGCGCACTTTGCGCGGCCCGCGGCCAGGCTGCACGGAAAGGGGGTGCAGGCGCCTCGGAGAAACTGCGCGTCGGAGCAGGGGTGTTTTACTCCAACGGGAGATTGATACTGCGCTGCTGCGGGCGGGATTTCACCGTCCGTTGCCCCGATATTGTTAAATCAAGAATTAGTACTCTTTTAAAACATATGTGTGTGTGTGTATATATATATGTGTGTGTGTGTATATATATATATACATATATATGAGGAAAAAAAGGCTAAAACGTTCCCGGCAAGAGCCTTCCCTCGGCACGGAGAACCCCCCGCGGCCCCGCTCCCTACTCCCACTTGTCCGACGGCGCGGCCCGGCGCTGCGCTCCCGGGGGGGCTCCGGGAGGCCGCTGCCTCGACCGCCCCTTCCCCTCTCCCCGGGCACCATGAGGAGGGACTTGGGGAAGCCTCTGGTCCCCACCGGCCCCGGGCCGCCCCGCGGTGAGGCGCGGAATGGGCACGGGAGCGCAGCCGGGGAGTTGGCGGCCGGACGGGTCCTGTGGTGCAGCGAGAACAATATAAACTGAGTCCAACTGAACAAACAAGGATCGATCAGATAATTTCAGATATTATAATTGGCTTTAATTAAACACACTTCATTCTAATTAACTCTGAAATTTTAGCATGCTTTGGGACGTCGGTGTCTGATTTGATATTGTCAGTCCAGATGTCCTAATAAAATTCAATCCTCCACTCAAGACTTCAATATTCACTAAGAACAAAATGCAAATTAAATGTAAAACCTAAAGTATCGCCAAAGGTATAATCAAGAAAGGTGTCTCCAAACTTCTCACTTTTTATTACGCCGTAGTTAGAAAATGCAGATTACATCCTGACAAGACCTCTGCTGAATAAAATCCACCTTAACTCTTTCAGGGGCCGAGGCGCTGCCCTGCAGGGGTCCGTTCGCATCCTCGGCCAGGACAAGGGGGGGAACCCCCCGGAGCTGAGGCGGTGAACCTCGGAGAACCGCGGAACGGGCTCCGCCGCCGCACCGCGGAGCGGAACTTCCCGCCGCAACAAGGGCCGCGGAGGGCAGCGGGGGGTTCCCCGGTGCTCAGCGCCCAGCGGGAAGACCGCGGCGGCGGAACCGGGCACTGTGCTGCGGGCAGGGGGCACCCAGAGTTCGCCTCCCCCCGGGTGGGACACACACAGAACACCCCTCTCTTGCCCAGCCGTTTCCCTGCAAGCGGCCTTTCAACCGTGGGAGCGGGCGCAAATCACGGCGGAGCCTCGCCGGGGGGACCCCGCGCTGCGCACCCCGCGCCCGGCGGGGCCGGCGGTTCCCTCGCTCCATATCTGTATGTTTTCTATGCTAATGAAGGCACTTAAAGCTGTTGCCAATTTAACTTTTCCATACATTTTTTCCCCCCCTCTCCAAAAGGCCGCAGCGCGCTGCATTTGCATTTTCTTTAGGATATTGAAACGAAAAGCTGCCGGGCGGCGAGGCTGCCCCGGGCATAGCTGGGGGCCATGCCGAAATAAAACCAGCCAAAGAACACAAAAAAGAAGGACGCAGCCTCCCCTTCCAGACTATTAATAAGCAATTTGTCCCGCAGCTATTTACATTGTAAAGACCGGCGGCCGCCCAACGCTTCCAAAGCGCGGAAATTCCGCGCTGGAGCTGTTCGGGCTCACCCCGCACACCCGCGCATTAGAATTCCCGCTGAATTCCCGAGCGCCCGGCGGAGGAACGCGCCGTGATCCAGGTGAACAACAAGTGCGGGGACGGACGGTTCCCTCGGCGGGTCCCCGGCTCTGCGCGGGTGCCGTGTGCCATCTACAGGACACTGCGCGGGTGGCCGCGCACCGCCCGCGGGGGTGCACCCGGCTTCTCGCCCCTTGAACTTTCGAGCACCGCGTGGAAACTTTGCGGGTGACAAAAGCTGCGGTTTGGAGGCGCGAGGTGCAAGGGGGAAAACGCAAGAGGTGAAATGGGGAGATAATGCGGTTTGATTTGTTAGTCTAACTCCGCGATTTGAGAGTTGATGTCCCCAAAGACCAAGGGAGCTTTTTTTCCCCTTTATTTATTTTTATTAAAACATCAATCTACTCCGGAGCTGGGTGAACTCAGTTTCACCTAGAGAACATAAAATTCCCCATACCAAGGAAATAAGCACCTTTCATAAATCAGCAGTATTCCTGACAGATCGATCAATTTTTGGTTGTTAATCCGAAAGGAGGAGTTTTAATTGCTTCCTGCCTTCCAGCCCGGGCACCTCGCAGCGCCGGCTCCGGCACAAGCCCGGCTCTTCCCCTTCCATGCTCGGCCAGGGGAAAAGCCGCCGAGACCCCGCGCAGCGCCGCGTAGAGCAGCGCCAACCGCGCTACCTGCACTCCGGCGGCAAGGAACTGCGGGGCAGGACCCGTGCGGGGTGCTCAGCGGGGCGCGCAGAGGCGCGGTGCGGCGCGCACGGCTCATCCCAGGTAAGCGGGCTCTCCGCCACCCGCCCGCGCTCCTTCCGCCCCACCCCGCGGACACGGGCGCTTACCTTACGCGGCTAATGAAGCCGGGGAGAGGTTTTCCGTGGGAAAAGGGGAGCGTTTATTGAGGACGGGGAGGGGGGGGGAGGGAGGGGGAAGGCGGCGGGGTGTGCGTGTGCCCTGCGCGCTTTCAGACACCACTTACCCGCTGCGCAGCCTCGCCGCGGCTCGGCGCTGCGCGGCGCGCAGCAGTGCGCAAGCGCCCCCCCCCCTTACCCCCCCTCTGCGCTGTGCGGGAGGGGGGCGGGTGTAGGAGGGGGGAACCCGATTCCCTCCCCCCCAATGGGACCCCCCCAAAATCTCGGAGGGGAGCTGAAGCGATGGGGGAAAGCCCCGCGGCCGGCTGCGCTGCCGCGGAACGGCGGGTGAGCGACTCTCGGAGCAAAACGCGTTCGGAACTCAACAGTTTGTGTGGCGGGGCCGCAGCTCCCCCTCGCCTCCGGTCGGTGCGGGGCAGAAATCCCGTGTTTCGAAAGTACCGGACTGTTTGAATTCACATCCAACGCTCCCCGCTCCCGGGATGGAGCTTCCAAGAACTTCCCAGCTCCACGGATATCGGATTTGGAAGCTTGTGTGTCCGTGCTGGCAGGGCAGCGCACAAAGAACCCGAGACAAACCGTGTTTGGGTTATTCCTGCTCTTCCCTTCCTCCCTCTGCCAGCCCAGTCCAGAACTCCTGCAGCTCCGGTTAATCCTCCAGGAGGGGACAACCGCTGCGATAAGCAAGCTCGGTGCTACAGGGATGCTCTCTAGTGATGAGACGTCTTTGTAAGTGATTTAAGTTTACAAGATGTGAAGGCATTTAGGAAGAAAGTAGCAGTTGCCAAGTGAGGCAGGTTCCTGCAGTGAAGTGAAGGCACAGTTTGGGAATGGAGCTCCATTTCTATAAAGAACTAAGTCTGTCAGTGCTGACCCTGGTTATTAATTCAAGTAATATTCAGCATTAGGTCCTGACAGCAGCTACTTTCCGGTTGAGTTTTAATTCACTTTAATTCTAGGTAGACAGAGGAGCCCATCCCCAGAGATTTGGGGCATCAAACCTGTGTCTGGGGTGGGTATGGGGATGGTGGCCATGGCCAACACTACCCTGATCCCCCACAGAGCTGTCAGCTTGTACTGAACGCTGTGACCTCACACAAGGTTGCTTCTGCTGTGTTTGCCCATGGACAAGCTCTGCTGCTGATTGCACCAGGGTGATGGCTTGGGAAACAGCTGTCCAGATGGGCTGGAGGTGTTTAAATGTGGGGTTACACATAGGGAAGACAACACAATGCTTATCCCGCTCTCCAGTGTCCTGGTGTGTCCCCATTGCAGGTGTGGTCAGTGGAGGTTCTTCAGCTTGGAGTCCAGTGGAAGGTGTTTCATGGAGAGAGGACTTGGATCCGATGATCCAGTTGGAATCCCTGGTGGTGGCCTCAGGAATTCTCCCAGGAGGAATGTACCAGGAGTGGGACATAATTGTTTTCTAGTACACTGACTGCATGGGTTGGTAAAGCTCAGTTCATGTGGGTTCAATTCAGGGATGGTTTCAGAGCTGATGCCTGGAAAACTGTGAAAAACACGCACGTTTTTAGAAGTGTTCCTGTCTGGAGACAAGAAAAAGATCTTTGTGGGCTTTGTGAAGTCAGCATGGGTGAAACATCCAGCACAGAAGGGACGTGGACCTGCCTGAGCAAGTGCTGAGGAGGCCATGGAGCTGCTGCGAGGGCTGGAGCAGCTCTGCTCTGGAGCCAGGCTGAGAGAGCTGGGCTGGGGCAG
>JBCJKH010027708.1:0-22924 GCA_039877255.1 Loriculus beryllinus | reverse complement strand
GCATGGTACTGCATCTGTCCAGCATTAGATTTCTCCCCCAGCTCTTTCTCTGTGGGAACAGAGTTCAAACGTTCGTGCTCCTCACCTACAGTACTGTGTTCAGCTCTGGGGCCCAATATAAGGAGGACATGGACCTGTTAGAGCAAGTCTAGAGGAGTCCACGAAGATGATCAGAGCGTTGGAGTACTTCTTCTATAGAGACAAGATGAGAGAGTTGGGTTTGTTCAGTCTGGAGAAGAAAGGGATCTGGGGAGACCTTAGAGCAGCCTTCCAGTGCCTAAAGGGGCCTATAGGAAAGATACAAAGGGACTTTTTAGAAGGGCATGTAGGGATAGCACAACGGAGAATGGCTTTAAAGTGGAAGAGGGTAGATTTACATTACACATTAGGAAGAAATTCTTTACTCTGAGAGTGATGGGGCATTGGCACAGGTTACCAAAGGAGCTGTGGCTGCCCCATCCCTGGCAGTGTTCAAAGACAGGTTGGATGGGGCTTTGAGGAACCTGGTCTAGTGGAAGGTGTTCTTCCCATGGCGGGGGGGGGGGGTAGAACTAGGTGATCTTGAAGATCCTTTCCAGACCAAACCATTCTATGATTCTGTGGACGTCTTCCCAAAACAGTGTTCACTTTGGGGGTACTCTTGTCCTTCTAGGAAGATGTTGGCCACTTAGAGACAATCCAGACAAGAGTGATGGACATGATCACCATGTCCAGTTAAGATGTTATGGCCATCATGGAGGGATTGCATGGATGGATGCTGTTTAGTGTCAAGGAAGACTGTTGGGTCCTGAAAGGAGTCTCCAAATATGTAAGAGGATGGAGCTGAATGGAAGTAATAAGTTTCATTTTGTGTAAGATGAAATGGGATGAAATGGTTGTTAGGAAATTTTGGACAGTAGGAAAAAGAGTTTTCTGGTAATTCATTGTCCTGGGTTCAGCAGTAGCAGTCATTTTTTTCCTTCTTAGTAGCTGGTGCAGTGCTAGAAGTCCTAGAATAGATTGTCACCTTTGTGGCTGGAGAGCTTTAAGAACAGGAATAACTCTACATATAGCTGATTCTGTTTTGGAGCAAGAAGTCCTGCAGATGGTCTTCCCAGTCATACAATTCCACAGCTGCTCTGCTAATGACAGCCATCCCTCTTCTGTAACTATTTGGGAAGGGATGAAATCACTGTGGCATTGCAGTTGTTTTAGGACATCAGGAATTTCTGCTGCATCTGGCATGGCTGTCAATATCAAAGTGAGATAGAAAGTACTTTCAGCAGGCAGTTTGATCCAGCTCAGGCCTGTAACAAACAGCACAAAACAATAGGTTTTTCCTGCTGCTCCGAAACACCTCACTGTATATTTGCAGATAATTAGTCTGTCTGTTCGCATCTTTTATGTACTGTGTTGGTGGAACTTCTGAGCTGTACAACTAAATGATTAGAAAATTGTTAACTCAGTCCTAGTGTATTGAGTTTTACTGTGGGCTAAATCACATTCTTCTCTTGTTATCATGGTCAAACTGCTCATACTCCTTTTAAATTCCTTTACTTGGATTTTGATTCTCAATACCCCATAATAAAGCTCTTTATCCATACCTACATGCTTTCTCTTTTGCAGTTCCTGTGGAGATTTGCATAGCAAAGGAGATATTTGTGTTTCTCCTGACCTCATCAATATTCTGGTGCACAGCATGCAGTTATATGATAGTTTATTCCGGGATGATGAACAGATGCAAAAGTGTCTTCAATTGTCTTTGGAAATTAGCAATGGTCAGTACATCCTGCAAACACAATGCTGGATGCTGTGGTGAATGCAAAACATGCATGGCAGGCAGAGCACATAGCCTTTTCCTGCCTCTAGCACACTTCATTTAATTTTAATAGTAGAAGGAGATGTGGTATCTTTTGAACATAGATATCCTTGTGGGCTAATGTTAAGGCCTGAACAATAAGAGTTTTGCATAGGAGAATTTGGCTTAACCTGTCAGTCTTCCAGAGATTAACAACTTCATCAGCTACTGTTGATATTGACAGTCAGTTGCTAGGCTACATGTTTACTGCTAAATGAATAGGCGACTTGGGGCCAGTGTGAATATTCAACAGATTGGCAAATAAGTAAAACGTGCTGTGACTTGATTTGTTAATTATAGTCAAAATAAATGGCTGTATTGATGACTATGATTTTACACAGCATTAGTCCTCTGAAAACAGCAATTAAGTCTGCCATGTAAACATATATCTTGCCTGTGACAAAAAAAAAAAAAAAACCAACAAAAAAAAACCCCTTAAACAACTGAATACACCACTCCAAGCGGTTTCAGTAGGAGTCCTGAAGTGCTTACATTAGTTAAATTATGTCCTTGGGTGTTTTTACACCTCTGACTGAAGCACAACATTCAGGCGGGGTCTGGATTTTGAAAAGCTTTCTTGTTTGCTGCATGTAGTGCTACTTCTGGTCAGAGTTTATCAAAAGGAGCATGATCACACTCGAGGGAGAAAACCCAAGTAGCTGGATTTCAGGAGGATGCTTTTTTTTTCTAACATTTTTTCCTGTTGTGAGAAAGCTGAGCATGAATTTATTACTCTGTATGCTCTTTTCAGCAGACCTTGTGAAAGAGTTCTCACATGTATACTGTATTGCTGCATTCCAGTTTGTCAGCTGTGTTAACTGGAATTTACTTCTCTGAATCCATACTATTTTCTTGTTGCATTTTAAACTCTCAGTGTATTGATTTTTCCATTCCGTGTTTCAAGACTTGCATACACTGGCAGGTGCACTGAGCATTCAGCATCATTCATTGTTCAGTGTTGCATATGTATAGGCAATGACACTGTTCTGGGATATACAGTGCTTTTGATTGAAGCTTGGAAAATACATATTCTGTTCTCATCTCTGTTGTCAATGTCTGATGTGGCGCTGGTCAAGCCTCTCTTCCAAGCTCTGACTCAGTTTTGCTATCTGTAATATATAGTTGTTAGGTTTTTTCCTCCATAAATTACTGCCAACCTAAAGAGCATTGAAGTTGCCAAATATGCCCCAAGTTTCACAACATGGAAAGAGAGGTTGTTTTAGTCTTGAGAAAAGCAAATGTGTTTTTTCTTAGAAAAACACAACTTTCCCTGAATAAGCCTGTGTTACCAACGCATGTTTAGCTTTGGGTTGAGTTTGGGCCAGTAATTATTTTTTCCCCGAAGAGTGGCAGAAAGGACTTCGCTTGTTTCAGGCTTTTTTTTTTTTTGGTCCTGATGAACATCTGTCCTTCTTTGTAATCTCTTGAGTATCTGTCTCCTGCGGTTTCACTGAGACACTCTCAAGATTAAAGCTGCAAAAGCAAAGCCATACCGACCCATGCTGATCTGATCACATTTGGTCTAAGGCAGGCAGGTACCAAATGCTAGAGCAGAGAAGGAGTTTTGATTTTTCCTTCAATGTTTTGCTGAAAGAGAAACCACCCGGTGCAGCTGCTTGGCAGAGAGAAACTTGGAAATAATCAGACGGGATATGAGTAAACTAGAAATGGAGTAGGATTGTGGAAAAACTGGGACTGGAGATTGAACTGGGTAGCTGTAAGGCAGCAAATAAGAAACTCTTGATAACAGGAAGATCTCCAAAATGAAGAAGTAACTGGGAGAGAGATGAGTACACTGAGATCTATTTGATGAAAGAAAAAAAGATCAGATTGAAGAAGAAAACAAGGAGGCCGATAATCAGCTGCAAATATTGGTTAGCAGCTTTATATTTGCTTAAGGATAAGAGATCAATGCTCTCTGATAGCACATTGTCATACATCTGCATGATATTCGTCACCGTTTGACACCAGTGCATGCTATGCAAAAAGCATTCAAAAAAGCCCCACAAAGCCTCCCCATAACATAATGACAGGATCTAGGATCTAAGCTGTTACAATGAAGGAGCAAGGTGCTGGGAATGTGACAGCTTTGTGAAATCTTTGGTGCTCCACAATGATTAAAAACCCAGTAATAGTTACCAGGGAAAGTATTGAGGACCACACAAAGAACATCAAGGATCACCTTGAATGCACTCTCGTTTTGAACCTTTCACTTCTGGACATTTCTGTAGGGCAGGAAGCTAAAAATTTTAAAAGAGGACAAGAACGTTCCAAATCATTGAATGTCTTCACAAAGTGGGTGGTAGACCAGTGGAACTCACTGCCAAATTGCATTGTGGATGTGACTTGTTTACACATTTAAGTTCATAAAAGACAAAATCATTGAGAATTACTAACTGCATGTAAACTATATATGGGTCAGCAAGTCTCAGAGCTGAAAACAGTTGAAAGCTAAAGGGTATGAGTGGGAAATAGCATAAACAGGATTGCTCTGTTCTTCCTCATCTCCAGCATCTGATTATGGCCACTACTGCAGACAAAACCACTCCTGATATGTGGGGTTTGTCCTGGCCATTCTTTCCTGCTTGCTTTTCCATTGCCTGCACTATTTTCTGACTCAGGGAGGTATTTTGAGGGATTTGTCTCCCAAGCACTATATTTACTAATTTGGGTTTATGTGATGTGTTATGTCATAATTACTGAGATCCTCTTCTTGGGAAGCTGACAAATCCTCTTTCAATGAATGAAGTAGGAGCATTTATGCTTCTGAAAATCATGAAAAAAGGATAGGTGACAGAGTTTCCCCAGTGATTATTAACTTTAATGATGCACTTGACCAGGCATCAGAAGACTAGTTAAATAACCAATGTGATTATGAAACCATGCATTGCTGGTTTTCTAGTCATCTTCAGCTTTCCACAAAGAGAGCCATTTTGTGAAAGCTTCTTCTATGCTGACCAGAAACTTCCTTGCACAGCCAGAGTGGGGAAAATGTTTTGCTGTGGCATCTTGTGGAGGGAAGAATAAGTGCCTTCAAGAAATTTGCACTTTTTTCTTTCTCAGTAATCTGCTTTCTTTCCAATGTTGTGTGCAGGTGTACCTGCCTCCAAGCGCTAATAATGAGTGGATAGCATGAAGCAGCTCAGGGTGCAGGTAGCAGAAGCAATTGCAGAAGCCCTTTTCAAGTCTGGAAATATTAACTTTATACTGGCTGACTACTGGGATGGTCTCCCTAATCAACTCAGTGGTTTTGCAGATCTGAAAAATATGCTGGTAGTCCTGAAAAAAAGAAACAGTCTTTCCACAGCTGATGCATATCCCTGCGTGGGGGCAACTGGCAAGCTCTTGGCAGCTTTTCATTGTCCAAGCAAATCTTTCTCCCTTGCTGGTTTTGCCCTAGGTAAATTACCTCTTTTTGAAATAAACTCTTAGCTTTCTTTTGAGAGTTTCAGACTAGCAGCCTTAAGCTAATTACAAGCCATTTGTAAATGTATCAGTTCTTGTTCCAGCACTTTAGCATGCACCAGGATATCATCTAGGTATAACAAACAGGCTGAGAGAGGCATGCCATGTAATACTCTCTCCCTTAGACTTTCAAATGTAGCTGATGTATTTCACTCGTCAAAAGCCATTATTTTAAATTGCCACAGTCCTTGTCCTAATGTGAAAGCTTTTTTCTCCCCCCAGATCCACTTCTACTTGCCAATAGCTACACTTTTAAGATTCAGGGTAGTAAACCAGACAAAGCTTTCACCAGAATCTAGGATACTGCTTACAGTAGTAGAAAAGCACACACTAGATGACTTGCGCTGTTTTCTAAGATCTGATGCTGTTGTCTTTTTTCCTTAACTGGACTCAGTTGGCGGTCTGGCTGAAGGGCCTGTTCTGTCTTCCTGAAATGTTTCTTCCATGGCATATAAGACTTCTTTACTGCTTCCCTGCTGAAAAGAAGAATGCTGTTTAGTTTAGGTAGCCCTTTTACCCACAATCACTCTTATGTAGAAGCAGTTAAAGTGCAACTTACGTATTTGTCAGAGAGAGAGAGTAGTTTCTAACCAGTCTCAAAACCATTTTCTTGCTTCTCTTTGAATGTTTTGTAAAGTGTCAGATTAAAAGCTAATACGTTTCATAAGCGCTCATATGCTACCCCTATTCTTCCTATACTTTGCATTAATTTATCAGGTCCACATTTTTGCCACCCTGGTCCCACTTTCCCCATCTCCTTCCGACTATTGTTAGAAGCATTCAGCAGATAGATAGAGATTGACTCTTGTTTCAGATCCAGAACAACATCAGCAGCCAAAAGTCCCAGAGATAGGGAGTCTCAAAGCAAGTTTTGAACACTTTCATCTTTCATTTGCTGGAAAGCTGACACTGACTCTAATTTCTAGTGGTGTTTCTGCCCCTAAAGGTGGGACTTGGGCACTGCAAAAGAGATCTGTGGTGTTGAATCACCTATTCTCCTGCCTTTCTTCTGTGTCCTGACTAAAGTCTGACTCAGACTTCACGATTCTTGTGCATTTCACATAATTTCTTATTACATTCAAAATAGCCTTTTTTTTTTACCTTTTTTTTTTTTATTTTTTATTAATTTATTTAATTAACTAACTATGAAGCTCCCTACAGAAACTACAGGCAGGTAGGTTCTACCTACTGGTGTGTGAGCCTTCTGATTTGGTTCAGCTTGGTGTCCCCCTCCTCACTGCACTGCATCTTGTCAGGCATCTGGTTTGGAACACACAATGCTCTTTTCTCACTATTCCTGTATTTGTATAAAAGCATTTTTTCCTCCAGGATCAATAATAACCTCAACTGCATTTGTTCATTTTTGCCGATTTCTTTTGATTATTAATTTAGATTGTTCATCCCTCCTTCCACAAAGCAAAATAATGGCATAAACCAAATTAGAATTGCAGAGCTGAATTTGAGATAGAGAACTGCACTTTAGAGATCTTGGCAAATTGTTAGCATCTTCTTCTGTTTTTTCACAGCTGTTCCCTTTTGTGGTATGCAGCTGTGAAGAAAGTTCAGGATCTGTAGTAAACTCTGCAGTCAGAACAATATATTTTTGTCTTTTGCCGATCATTATTTCTGGCTCTTACCTGAGTGTCTGTAAACTGGTTTGTAGCCAATTTGCCCTAGAGGTCCTTACTGATATTTGAGTATATCAGGGAAAGGGTTTGTTCCCACCCAATTCAAATGGAGGTGGGTTGTTCCTTTTGTTTCAGTTTGGTTTTTTTCTGTGAGAGCCTCACAGTTGTTGATTCATTTTCATTCTGTAGGACACTTTTCAGCTCTCTGAGCCCTTTATGCAGTTTATCAGATAGCAACCTTGAGGTTGGTCAAAGCTTTTGTAGACCTTTCCAATGTTATTTCAAACCACAACTGTTGCAGCTGGGCCTCCTAGTCTCTTTGGGCATTTTGCCACTGACTTTCTAATACAGGTTATTCTTTACCAGTACACTTTCAGGTGGTGTTTTAACTCCTCCTGTTCTTTACATGTTCGAGCTGTGTACTGCCTTTTGTTCTGCCCTGATACAGGAGAGATATCAGCTCACGGGGTTTGTTCCTGGAAACCAGAATGTGGGGGTTTTCTGTCTTTAACCCTGCTATAGGAAGCCCAGAGTTTGAAGAAGAGCAATTGATGATTGAGTCATTTATCTCTGACGCAATCCTGTTTATTTACAAAGTCCTGGTTTCTGTATCTGTAAGTAGAATCAAACAAGTGATAATTCCTTTGCTTGCAATTCTTAGTCTTTTTCAGTCAACACTTGACTCAATAGCTTTCTTAAGGTTTATCTCAAAGTCATGCTGTTGATGCTTTTGTGGCTCTTTTTGATGCTTCCTTTTGGCTTTTGATTGGAGATTCTCCTGCAAACATCCAAAACAACCATTCTGCTACCAATCAAGGTCCTAACCATCTAGGCTCCAGGGCTTATTTTCATTCCAGACTTCCCATATGTTTATGCTTTGGTTGTTCTTCCATTGTTTTGATTATTTTGCTCCATAAATGAGCTTCATGTTTATTTGTATTAAGTACAAATGAAAACCAATTCTTTTACCCAGTGATTTCAGCAAGTTTTGGTCAATCCCACTGTGATGCTTTCTTACAGCTGTACGGATGAAGGCTACGGACGTGCATATGAACACTGCAGGAAGAGGTGGGCAGCCCCTGTATGGTGTTTAGGGTGAATTCTTGGGTGAGCACAACTGAACTTTTCAAGTGGCCCTCTATTTACTGGTTGACCCTTCATCTGTTTCCAAAAGTGCTGATGGTGAGATCTGGTTGGAGAACATTATGTCTCGTAAATGAAAAATTTAGAGGTTTTTTTGTTTGTTTTTTATTTTCCTCTGTAAATCATTCATGCTCTGCAGGAGCAAAAAGACTTCTTGTTTTTTGATGTTTTTATTAAAAGCTATTCATTTAGGAAAACTTCAGGATTCTTTCTTACCTTTTCTTTGGTATTGAATAGGTGTGGAAAAGAGAAAGTGGATTTTATTTAATTATTTAATGAATAATTTATGCAAAAAGAATTTTGGAGAAAATTTTCACTTCTAATTGAAGACATTGCGTCAGACCACTGTTCTTGTGTCTTAGGACAACACTGAAGTCAAACTCCAAATTCCTTTCCAACAAATATGTCTATTTTACTCCTAGCAAAGCTGCTAATATCTGAACTCTTAAACATGTTTATGCAAAAGGTGGAGTGAGACATGAGGCATGTCATAGTTCAGTGCTGCTGTTTCCCTATGGAATATGGCCATTGTGTAATTCATCAGCCTTTCACACAGGTAACTAGAGACTAGGTCTCAGTACCTGTAGTATAGATTTGGAGATGCTGCATGGTGGCTAATAACTACCATTTTTCATAGATGGTAGTTCTTTCCTGACTGAAGGGAAAGGTTTAATGTTCTAGCTGTAATATTTAGCTGAGTAAATTTAGTAGTTAACCTGTGCTCTAATACCTGATTGAACTCACCTTGTGGACCCAAAGTCCCTGGAATTAGAAATGACTAATCCACTGAGTTACTGTGTTGGTGCTGTAATAATAATGAAAGTGAGATATATAATTGGCACAGGTGCTAGGGGTGCCAAGATGATCAGGCTTGAGACCAGGATGCTGTTTTGAGCTTTCCACAAACTACAAGCATGAAGTAGAGGATGGAAATGACTGTGACCCGGTGTCAGGAGCCCTAGACCTGAAAGTGCAAGTTTGATAGGTAAAAGTGTGGGGTTATAAGGGCTCCTGGCTTCCTGTGCATTGTCCACCTCCTCACTACCTTCTCCAGCTTTCATGCTTGCCAGAATGGAACCTTACTTATCAAGAATACCCCAGGAAATCATCCTGGTTTTCTGTGTTTCTGGATGAAGAGCAGAGGGGCTCAAACCAGGGTAATTGGAGCTTTTGGGCTCAATGGAGAACCACAGCAAGCGCTGCCTTGCTCATGCTAGCACAAAATGCCACATTGCACAGAATACAGCCTCTAATTCCATCAATTTCTTGTTCGACACAGGAAAACAGAGCGTGATTAAAGAAATTGTGTCTTAACTGACTGCTCCATATTGTCATGCCAGAAACAATTAGCTTAACTAGAAAGTTAATTTAATTGCAAATGTGGATGGGCAAACTGTGCCAGCCACTTCATTATCATTATTCTATGTTATTCTAATGCTTAGTGCTGTTTAATACGTTCTTATGGTATATGGTGGTGTAATTAAAAGATTGCCCCTGCAGAGGTTAAGGTTGCTGCTGAAAATAACCTCCAGTCTCAGTTTTACATGTCTTTATTTGTGAGGTTTCAATACATGCTTTAAAAACATTTTAATAGAATTTTCTGGCTTGTTTTTTACTTCTATGTATGAAAAAGAACAAAAGCATAAGGACTGCCAGAGACATATGTAGCAGCAAGAATTGACCACAGACATTGTGTAGTAAAAATATTCTGTGTTTTTCTAAAGGAAGAGATTTTTTCTCTGTTCATTTTTTCATGCATTTTGAGATATCACATTTAATTTCTGTTATTTTTACAAACAGCAAAAAAATAGCCTCAAAAGACTGAACGCAAGGGTAAACATTCAAATCTGGTGAATAAAATGAGAACAAATAATTTCTCTACTTCCTGACACAGAAACACATAGCAATGGACTCTTGTAGTGGTCAGTTTTTAGGAATAATTTTCTTTGGGGAGAAGAACCATGTGAGGAAAAAATATACAATTTGATAGGAAAATGTGCAAATTGTGATTGTTTGGGGTCTTTTTTTCCCTCATGAATTTCCTCCCCAGTTACAGTGAATGACATAACTACTAATTCAGCCACAATTTATCCATGGACAAAACAGTTATTACTATTATTTTACCTTACCATATTTAATTTTACTTTACTGTATCCCGTAATATCTTGGTACCTGGATTTTCCTGCTAGTTTTAGATTTTTATTACATTTGAAAATTGCTTGCAATAAATACATTGCACTGGCAGAATTTGTTGCTGTACTTTTTGAATAGCTAGTTGAATCAAAGATCCATCCTTGTCCTTCCTTGGGCTGGTAATAATTTTCACATACATCTGCTTTTTGAGAAGTATTCTGTAAAGAAAAAAATCATGCCTGCTACATCAGGCTTCATCATGATGGTTCTAGTGCATAATATTGAAGAATTTATGTGGTTTTTATGTTCCTCATTAAAATAAAGAGAAGGAAAATGCCCCACAACCTCAAACCCCTATAAAAATTGGAGTCAAATTTTGAAATTAAACGACCCACCCTTTGCCAGACTCCCCTGTCTGAAAAACTCAGCTTAAGAAAGGGAGCGTTACCAAGTTTCAGTGATGGAAATAATAATAATGAGATGAAACTTGCTTTTGCAAAATTGCCTTTATTTTTTTCTTCATACTGCTGTTACAAAACACATCTTAGGCCACCTGCTTCAGAGCATCAACTGATATTTTCTGTCAAGCTGCCCTACCTGTGTTTTCTAGGGTTTTGGTGATAGTTTTTTCTTACGGGGCACTAAGTCTTTGCTTGCCGCAGTGTATGGTATTAGCTGACGGAATATCTTGGACTAAACAGGCCACTCATCTGATCCAAGATGTCATTTCTCACGTTCCCATAGAAACATAGATTAATCAGTCATTCCTGATGCATTTCTTGTTCAATATTGTCATTTTGATGCTCTTTTGCTGCTAGTTTTGAAGGCAGCTTCAGATTCATTTGAGGAAATCAAGCCAACTTTGTGCTGCTTTTTAGCAGCAGGTACTTTGCCTGTAATGAGGAAAATCTCATTTTGCAGAATTCTTGCAAGGTAAAGAAAACATAGATTCATATCCTTAATGAGAGTATTCTTATTCAAGAGCGCTTGACTGTAAAGAGTGCTATCCACAATGGTTAGTGTGGAGAGGAAACCTTAAGTAGAACATGCTATTGTGGCCTTTGAGCGGTTCCCATCTCCTCTATTCAGAAAGCAGAGTTAACTGAGGATAGCAAGAACAAACTGTACATGCGCTTGAGAAAAAGAACTTGACTTGGCAAGTTGGCATAAGTGTAACACAATATATTACCACTTTCTGCTGGGCTTATTCTCTTACTGTCATTGACCAGATCTGTTCAACGGCTGCCATTTTCGGTTGCAAGTAGAAGAAATCCCAGTTCCACCCCCCAATCCCTTTTTTACTTTCCAAGAAAGTCAGTTTATGTAATCGATACCAGGTCTGTCTAGGAAGCTGCTCTGAAATTTGGGGGGGTGGGTGGGGGTGGGGTGTGCAGGGGGAAGAGTGAGGGGTGAAGGATGAAGAAGGAACAAACATTAGACCTGACAAAGCTTGAAATATAAAACAAAAAAGCATCCGCGAGGCATAATAAAACAAAGTGTATATACGTGTTGTTCTCACAGAGTATTTGGCTGAGCCCAGGCAACGGGAAAGCATGCATAGCTAACGCTCCTGACTGTGTGAAACCCTTTGTATACTCCAGAGTCTCTGCAAGAGACCTTGATTACAGAGTTTGGCATGATACCCAATACATTTTTTGGAATGGTTTCTTGTCCATCACTGACACTCGTAATGAGAAATTTATAAACCATCCAAAGCGGATAAATTAATTTCAAACACTTTTGACTTGGGTCAACAATGGCTATTGGCAGTGCCTATTATTTAACTTTTATTAACAAAAAAAAAAAAAAGAAAGAAGAAATTGCTCTTCTTCATGGTGATAGCATGGTAAAGACCCTGAGTATAGTAGAGATAGAATTTTGGCAAGCACATATATAGGTCAGGATGGAGTATTTCACTTTTCAATGTAAATGCAAGTAATTTTCTTCAGTATGAATAGTTTAATAAATTCCCAGGATGGATTTCATTAAGAAATTTGCATATTGGCTAGCGTAAAATTTTCTGAAAATCAGCTGGCAAAAATAATTTGGTTTTACTTGTACTTTCCCAATCCAGTTAACAGTCAAGGAATGAAGTGTAAATTATCTATCCCTTTGAGAACTCCATTTAAAACTCAGATGCTCAAGTTAGCCTTTTAAAGATGATAATTGTGCATATTCTCATGTAGATATGCATACCAGAAATGGGGAAAAGCATTAAAACACACCTACACACAAAAACCTGTGGATTGGAAGCAAACAAGAAAATTGCTGCATCTTCTTGGGATATACTGAAATTATGGGGACATAAAGATAAATTACTAGTAAGCTCCCATTATATGCATCCTGAATTAGACAATTTACTATATCCTCTAATTCAGTGTAAGTTCTGGATGTTTGGTTGATCTTTGACCTTTTCTCTGTGTTTTATTTTGTACATGCAAGGCATAAGGATTTATTGAAGACAAAACCCTATTTATATACCCAAGTTATCCAAATGCAAGAAATTCTGCCAGCTCTTTAAATATAACTAGAGAGCTTTGTGTAAATAAATTATCTAGGTTTTCAGAGCTATCTGATAGTGGAAATACACAACACTAATAATACTAAAAGGTGAAAAATAAAAACAGGATATGGATTTTAAGGAAATATAAAACATGGCAAGTAATTGGTGGGGAGTGTGGACACAGGCAATAGTATACAGGCCCTTTTATTTTGTTGTATTTAAATTAGCTTCTTTGTGCAGGAACTGTTTATGGTTTTCATTTATTTTTGTACTTTAAATTTGTCACAATAGGAATGAAAGAAATGGTATACGTGATTTTTCTGAAATTTCTACTTTGGAGACTTTTTCCTAAAAAGGCAAATTTCCCTTTTATATTCCCTTCTTACCTACCTGCTTCCTTTGTGCAAGTGGCATTGTCAGAGGAAGGTAATAGTTGCTGTGTGCCTCGGTGGTTCGGAGGTTGGAAGGATGCTTCATGCAGCTGATACGCTGGCTGCACTGTGCATAGTGACAACTGAAATACGGATCCTGGGATGCTGTGCTGGTAAGTCCTGATGGCATCGCATGGACACCCATTATTAGGGAAGAACCAGAGCAGGTTTTCAGATGAGCTCAGACTAGATGATCTAATGGTCCCATCTGGCCTTAAAATCTGTGAGTCTATGAAAGACAGTCCTGCAGTTATAAGCATTTTAGAACTGTCAATTCCAGATTTACTTCAATGTAAGAGGCAATTGCTTCCATGCTGAAATGCTTGGTTATGTATTATGTACATGGTGTCATAAATGTTCTATAAAATAGAGAGGTGCAGTGTGAGCAAAACACAGCAAAGCAGAGCAGCTTGGCATAATAAGGAAAGGTAATGTTAATATCTGTAGAAGATGGGTGTTTGTAAGAGATTTGAGACAGGAATAGAGTACACTTGGAGGAGAACAACAAAGTATGAACTCCCTAAAATATAAAGGAGACTAAAGCTGCAGTGTCAAAGGAGCAGAGAAGGAAGCAGGAAGAGGGAAAGGGGGAGTGAGTGAGATAGCAAGAAATTAGGACCAAGAGCAGCAGACAGAGAAGTTGCAGGATGAAACTTATTTATTCACTCCCTTTCTAGAATTGTGCTTGTATGGCTGTCATTCAGTGTCTCAGCTGCTATGCCTTCTTTAACTTCCCTGCTAAAATATACTGAGGGAGAGCAATGAGAAAAATGGGAGGGAGAGAAGAGGTGGGAGATAAGCAAAGTGTATTTTTTGGTCCCTTTGCTTGCAAATGGAGCTGGGTGTGCATACCTGGGTGCTGGAAGGGATGTTGGAGATATAGGGCCTGGGCCTGAGAGCAGCCCTGGCAAGTACCTGGCAGTTCATCAGAAGAAGGCGAGCTGCAGGGAGGGAAGAGTGGGGCCACCCTGAGCCCTAGCACCCTTGCTGCAGGCACAAATGTATTGCAGTCATGTGTGGTGGTATTAGAGACTTTCTTATGTGTGTTTCTTTTGGGGGATGGGGGGGTGGGGGTTGGAGCTTTTTTAGGTTTGTTTGTTGTGATTTTCTATGTGCGGTTTTTTACATTTGAAGTGAATATTCAGCTCTTCTCCTGGCTCCTGGATATCTCAGACTTTTTTGTTTTTTTCAGGTAATGTGGTTTAATGTTAAACATGCTCAAGGGCAGCATGAGAAGAGAAGGCCTCTGCCCTGGTGCAAATGTTTGCAGCTGAGCCTTTTCCTCAAAGTATTTGCCCAAACAGGTCATCAGACCCCTGTCCAAGTACAGCAAAGTGCATGCTGGAAGTAGCTATGCTTACAAGGAGTGTATACAAAAAGTATTCTCAGGATAGAAGAAAATGGTTTATTGACTCAGGAATTTCTCTCTATTATATTGAAAATTTTAATGAACTTTTCCTATAGGTTTCTGAGGTTCAGGATGGCTTTTTCTGAGAGAATGGGGGTATTTCTTCTTGGGTTGTCAGAAGCTCTCACCTGAGATGCTGGTTTAAGTCAGTATTCCTCTAAACTCAGAAAATCTTAAGCCTTATTCCCTGAGCTAATCAAAGAAATGTGATAATTATTTGGCTGTTATCTATGACACGGTATCTTGATTTTTTCCTACCAAAACAGTGAAATGACCAGATTTTCTACAGTCAAATATTTGTGCTGTTTATTTTGCAAAGCAGTCGTCTCCTCACCAACGCCCAATTCACCTCTTTCTGGTTAGTTCAAGTAATAAGGAAAGGGGCTCTGTAAGGTGTGGTATGGCAAGGATTGGATTGCAATTTTATTAAAGTTTTCCTCAGAGTCAAGGAAGGAGGAAGTTGATTATCTTGTAATTGGCCTCTCTCTGGGGTGATGCACTTGTTAAATCCTTATATGTGATGGGACTATCTAGTTACACTGAACAGATTACCTGCTGATTGCTACTTCTGGGATTTACAGATAATGCTGAATGCCAAAATCTTTCTGAACTGTGAGTGGAAGAATTAATTCCCACTGCCTTCATTTACTTTCTAATGACAGCTAATACTCTATCTAGGTTTCATTGTTTCCAAGCATAGATACTGCAAAATTTCTTTTGAGCGAAGCAGACAGGATTTGCTGGCATTTCTGCCTGTTGCTTTGATGTGATAAGGAATTGTTTGCTTCCTAGCTGAATATCCTTGACTTGCTGTTCACTCTTAATGAAGCAGCCAGGCTGCACCCTCTGAGGCACTTTCTCCTCTGTGTTTGGAGATGGGTGTTGCCTCTGAGGTCAGAATTGGGTACTAATTTCTGTGGTATTTCAGGAGATGTTTATCCAGGGATTTTATCTTGGACTTTTTTGCTACCTAGCTGGTAAAGTACTTTTTTTGTTTCTGTTGGGATGTTCTGTGATATTTCTCACACTTTTTATTTTATTTTCAGTGTAAAATAACCACATGTAATAGAAAGAAGGGCTAGTCACATTCAGACCTGATGTAAGCAGTTGAGAGCAATTATTTCCAGGAGAGTGGTGGCAGAACTGAAACTGGCCCAAAAAAAATCTCTCTTATGAGTTGGCTCCCTGGCATGTCTCCCTCCCCTGGTCAAAATATCGTAATTCCTATGGCCGGTTTGCTGGGCACCAAGGTGCTCCTCACTTACAGGGCTTTGGTAGTAAACAGTGAGTAGTGGGGATGAATGGGGCTAGGGGATGGGATGGGAAAGGAGGGGTAGAGGGGGCTGATGTATTCCTTCCACAGGGAAGCAAAGCAGAACACGCCGCGGAGTATCATTGCATAACAGATGATGCATTGTACAGCTTGTACCCGCTCCTAAAGAGCAGAGGTGGGCACGCCAAGGAAGGCTTGAGCCTGGCTCCCAGTAAGCGCCTGGCCCTGGCCGGCCTCCATGGCTGCAAATAAAGACAAGTTAAGGAAGAGGCAAGGGGAATACACTGGCATCACCGTACTCCATGTTACTCACAGTACCAAGGTTGTTGTGAAGGTGAAACAAAACCTCAGGGTGGCCAAGAGATGGGCTTTACTTGCCTGAGAGACGTGCTCTCCCCGGCATGTCCCAGAATCTCCTTTTCCCCAGGTGGAAGGGTGGGAGGTCCCCTAACAGCATCTCTGCAAGGAGACAGGAATATGCTGCTTTTTTTCTCTTAGGAACCCCAAATATCGTACTGCTTTGCAGCATCATGTCCAGGCTCTAGCAGCTATTGTGGTATGGCTGCAGGGCAGCAGGGCCAGCATGCTGTTTCATCCCCAGCACCTCAGACTCCAGTTGTCTCCAGCTCAGGGTTTGCAAATGTGTAGCTTCTCTTCAGCATTTAAGTACTTAGCAATGAACAGAAAATGGGTCGTGAAAAAATCCCAACAAGATACAATACAGAGAGGTGTCTTTTCCATCTTTGTGGCAGATCAAACACATTTATCTAAAGTTTTAATTTCTTTTCCTTTCACATCATAGTGAGGATCTTTAGCAGAGAACGGAACAGCCGGGTGATGTATTTTTGGGTTATAACTTGAGAACAAAAGCTCATTAGGACTCAAAGATTTTATATGGATAACACCACCCACGGTTACTTTAGATAGGGTAGAAATGTTTTTATGCTTTAGGGCACAAACTAGCTATTAAATTACTAGGGAACTACAAATATCTACTAGACATATCGATGGGAGTGCAACCAGAACGCAGAGTACTACATAAAATAATTATATACAGCACAGCTAATATTAGATCACATGAAAGTACATGACTGTTCTATAAAAATAATTTGCATCTCTGTATTGGACACTGGGGGAGGGGGGCACTGGTTTTGTGCAAGGAGATGCTGATCTAACTGTCAAAGGTTCAAAACCCTTCAGTCTCTGCCAACATTTCTTGGTGGGGCTGTGCTGCTGGAACTGATGGAGGAGCTGTTTCCTCAACTAGAAACAAGTCCTCCCTTTTCTGTGGTTAGCTAGGAAGTAGGGAACCCAGATGAGAGGGGATGGATGATCCGTCATGCTGAGAGGATCCACTGAGCAAGCATGTCCTTGACGTGTGATCCCGAATTGGGGTCGGTGACAAGGACAACTCTGACATCATATGAGTCATGTGAGGAGGGAGGGGTGTTGCTGCCTCCTGACGGGGGGACGCATCTGTTCCACGCTAGCTCGTGAGATGTGAAGAGGTTGCAGTGCTAAGATGCACATAGGGAGAGTGGGAGTGTGCCACTTAGCAGGGCTTTTTTGAGTTTGGGAATCTCATTGGAGCTGCCTCTCTTCTGCTCTGTGATTCCCACCCCTGAGATGCAGGTGGCTGTTGGACCAGTGCCGGCATGGCAGAGGGGCAAGAGGGTCAGGCCTTGGCATGGGAGAGTGCTGTGGGAAAGTCAGTGGCAGATTTCCCACGTCTGTGGGACTTCAGAGGTCTGTGTGTTGTTCCTCAGGGGCTTCAGAAGGATAATGGAAGAAAAGCTTAAAGAAAGTGTTGTAGGATGTGTTGTTATTAATTACGGTGCATGTAGATGCTGTTGGATTAGCTGCCTGATGTTCTCACTAGAAAAGGTGTGCTCTGAGTTGTAATAACTTTATCAAACTCAGAAGTTAGGGCTCTTGTATAAATGAAGTTTTCTAAGCTGCCATGTCTTTCTCTTTGTTAGTCAGTGCTACCCACTCCATAAGGAAGCGTTTCTCTGAAGGATAAAAAGGAAGTATGTAAACATGTAATTAACACCATCAAAAGTTATGTGCACAAATGGGGTCAGTTCTAGCTGCAGAGCTGTAAATATCTTGTTTCAATATTTCATTCACTTCTTGCCTCAGCTTTGTTCCACAGTGGCAAAGAGATAGGTCCTGTACAAATGTGGTGAAACAAAAGCTCTTCCTTCAAGTATTTTAGATATATGGCTAAAGGTAGATGTGTGATGTAAAAGCATGTACCAGCTTCACTAGTAGTTGCAGTTAGATTTGTATTTGTTTTGTGTTAAGATTTTTAAGACAAGACGATGGTCAGCATGGGGAGGTCATGGGGGTATGCGTTTGTAAATCTAACAGCAGGAGGATGCTCATGTCAATCATAAGCCAACTGTAGCTCAGTGACAGTGTGTGTGTGGGGCAGTTTTGTTATTAAAAGGTTAAAAAAGTAAGGTGAAGTATTGGCATATTACATGCTTGACACTCCAAAGAAAAGGGAGCTGGTGGGGAAATGCAAAGAGACACTGTCCAGAAAGGGACTGAAAAAAGACCATGGCGGATGTTAGTGAATCAAAGCAGACATAGAGATGTTGCCGTGGACTGAAGTGGATATAAAGTTATCTATATACAGAAGGTGACGATTTGTGTTTCTGCCTAAGATATGACAAGGTGTAGAGGAAATGAAAAGGATAATACAGATGCTGCTGGGAATTACTGTCGTAACTCTGCTATTGTGAATAACTGGTAAAACCTGAAACCTAGAACCCTCATTGCATGCACAATAAATGCTGCTTGGTTTCAAGCACTTGACTAGTGGCTACTGTAGTCATGTGGGTGCAGAATGAAGCAAATTTGTTCATAGAAGGAAAAGTCTTACTTCCCCAAGCATGGGGGATGATTCAGGGGTCCTGTGTGCACATTTTGGCAGCATTCATGCATGTGTCCTGCCCAGGCAGATTCTGCTTTGGTTAGGGTCTGAGGCGTGTACTTCAGGGAACAAAACATCAGAGAGGGAATCTAACCCTAACCTGCTGCATTCCCTGTAGAGTCTGCTTCTACTTTTCACAGACTTTGCCGTAGGAAGCTCATATCTAACTATTCTTTGTACATTTTATTATTTTAGTATGTCATCTTTTTCTGCCAAATTTTCCTTAGGAGTGTAAACTGGAAAAGTTTTGTGTAGAGCTGGATATACAAATCCCACAATTTATATCTTACCTAAACCATGAAGAAATTTCATGGACCAAGTGAAAAGACACATGTGCAAGGCTGGGGCTTTCTTCAAGATGAATTTCAGAGGCTAGTGTGACAGCTTCTCACAAAGAAATGACTCAGTATTGTACAATGGAAGTCTCATTGAACTCCATTATTGAAGCCAGCATAATAACTACTTATACTGCACTAACACCCAGCAGCCCAGCTTGTATCGGGACCCTGTTGTTCTTGGCACTTGTCATTCAGGGTGAGAAATAAAAGCTTCTCCTGATACACTGCAGACAGCTTGGGATCAGCAAGAGTGCTGCTGAGATGTTCTAGTTCAAAGAGCACGCCAGTGGGAGTGCCAAGGACTTAAACCATACCTGATGACTGGGTATTTTCAATTTGTGTCTCTTAGGTTTTTGTATTTAAGCTCATGTGTGGACCTTAATGTGGTTATTTCCCCCCACTCTGCTGCAGATGCCCTGTTGTGTACCTCTATTTACAGTAAAAGAGAGGCAAGCCATGGCAAGCTCAGACTTCGTCCACTTGGCAAGTGGACTCACACACGGCTTCCTCCTGCTCTTCAGCTCTTTGGAGACTGCTTTGACCCATTCCAGATGAGTTGCACAGAACTTGTTTCTTAAGCGTTAAGATGGATACAGTTTATTTTGATTTTCTTTGGGATTTTTTTCTTTTTTATTTTTTTTTTCTCAAAGGAAATCTCCTAATGAATATTGCGATGGCAATTGTAGAATTCCTTCTCTGTCCCTATTTCCTCTGGTTCTGCTCACCAGTTGTCTCCAGGTCTGGACCAGATACTTATGCAGGAAAATGCTGGAAGCACCACCTGTAAGGTGGTCACAGACCACAGTAAAATGTGAGAGGGCAATAAAGGGGCTTTGTATTTGCTTCTTCTTTTGTGTAGCTGTCATAAAAATAGTCTTGAGAACTTTTGAACATTTCAGTCCTTTAAGGAGCCCCAAAATAACCCCCAGAAAAATATAGCTTCTGCTTTAGTGGCTCTCCCAGAGCCAATTTTCTTATTAATCTCCCTAGCAATACTTATAAAAATGCTTGACTGTGGTTACGCAGATTGTCTGATGTGATCACTAGCAATTATGCTAATCACAGTCTTCTCACAGTTCTTTCCCATCTGTTTTATCCACCTATGGATACTTACAGTGATATAAATGATAAAAGAGGCTCCAGTCACATCATGCTTTAATGTACTGGTCAGTGTATGATCAAAGAATTTACAGATAGAGACTAGGCAGGGGGTGAGGTGTGAGGGGAAGGAAGTTGGAGTATTCCAGTTTTTTTATGGAAGGGTAAGGGACACACAAGACTGAATAATTTCCCAGAGATGTGTGGCAGAGTTGTGGATTAATGGAAAACCTGTGCTCTATGAAGTCACATAGGCTAAGCACCACTTGGGGGAGAAAAGGAAAAAAAAATTACCCCTGCTGCCATTTAATGGAACTGGAGGAAAAGGAACGTAAGAGCAAGGAGTAGATTTTGTTTGTCTACCCTGTTAGCGTCGTTAGCTGTGGGTGGGAACACAATAAAACATTGTTTTCTTTGCTATGTGACTGATGAACTGCAGTTTGCCAAGTGCAACTTGGTTAGTGAAAGCAAGCACAGTATTCAAAATGCTAGCTTTGAACAGAGGGCAGTGCAGCTGGCACCTACCACTGAAAGCAAAGGGAAGAAGGATTCCTTCTTCTGTAGGTGAGGTATTTATAATGGCAAGGGCTCATCTCAGTGTTCCTCTGTGTTACTGAATATTTTTTGCAGCCCAGTTACAGTGCTGCCTTTCAACACCTGGGGACTAAACACTGGAGAGAGCAGAATAGCCAACATGGTGCGTGGCTCTGATGTGTTTAAAATTGGTACTGTCAAGGCAGTAAGGCCTTTCTCGGGAAAGAGGCTGGAGACCCCATATTTGCATTACAGCAAGAAACTTCATCCTGATGAGAGCTGTATCCCTGACTGCTGGCATAGGTAGAGGTTTGGGCATGCAGAGACTGAGGATAGGGTGACATGATGTGATTAGAAAAGCAATTACCATAGTTAATGGTGGTGAACCAAATTCTCTCAGAGGCTCCTGGTAGCTGAAGTGGGCTCTGTTTTTCCACACCTTGATGCTCCTCTAACCCCTGATGCTGAACAGCAAGCAATGAAAGAGGTCTCAAGGAAGCACTTGTTTGTAGGATGCTGCTTCAGAAAACTGAAGCAAAGCTTTTATTGCATGAATTACTGTGGTGAAGGACAGTAACTTGTTTAGAATGTAATGGTCTGCTGCTTTTCCCTTTCATAAAGTTTTCCTCTCTTCATGCGGATACTTGATGCTTGGAAGAAACAAAGTGTGGCCAGTAAAGACTGTATAAGGGAACTGTTTCCAGGTGGAGATGGGATCTCCTGCGAAATGGAATCCCTAGTATGATGAAAGTATGACAAAAATATTCCAAATGCATGAAAAATGCTCTACTACTTATTTTTTGTAACACTGGGCTGTATGTAAATGATGAATTCTTTAAAACAGGAATGTGCTTTCAATTATGTGTATGGACATACCTATTAGATTGTGGCCCCAGTTCTGAGCTGAGGATGTAGATACTACCTTGATAAATGGCAGTTGCTTTTCTGAAAAACTTGGATTGATCTTGGACACAAAAAAAGCAGCAGCAGCATTCACTTGGAGATCGTTTATTGCCATTGGAGAGAAGATCATGCTTTGCTGGAATATTACCTGTCAAAAAAGAACCCTCAGCAAAATCATATCCGTTAGGAGATGCTTTCCTGCAGCAGATCCAGCTCCATATCCCATTTCCGGCTAATGCAACACACAATGGGACTACGGATTTCTAAGGAAATAAATTCTTTCCATGCAGTTGTCGAAACTTTTGAGTCTAGGGAAATATATAGAGATGGATGGTATATGTCATTCTTAGAGGGATGAGTTATTTAAAGCTACTCTGGGGTATGCTATTCTTAAAGAAGTCAGATATTTATTAACAGACTTGAATATTCCTGTAATGATTCCAGTGAGAACAATGAAAATCATGACTGAGTCAAGATAAGTTTAGATGTAAGAGTTAACTTAAGCTTGTAATTTTCAACGCTACTTAGTGTTGACCTAACTCTGAGCTCTTCAAAGTCAATGGGAGTTTCATAATTTATGTCAGTAGATAGTAAATTACTGATAAAGAAAGCTTCTGAAATCACCCTAAATTGATAAACACATATTTTCACTTTATTTGTGATATCCTCTTAATAGATGCTTATTATCCTAACATGGATGGGTTGTTTCTAAAGAGTTGGAAACGTCCCTTAAGAATACTGGAATTTAAAAAGAAAAAAAGTACCTTAAGCCCCTTTATGGTAGGAAATATGTCATCTACATCTTCTTGTAAAGAGCTTATTGCACCAGAAATTAAATATATAATAAATAAAAATAGAACATCCTTTCAAATACATTTGCCTAACTATATCATTAAGGCACTGGTTATCATTCATGTTCTTAAAATAGTGCTCAGGTGTTTACAACAAGCCTTAAAATACTCAGCTGATTGTTAAATCTGTAACATATGCCCCACGTGGAAAATATGTCTCTGATATAGCTATTTGAAATTAAATTTCCGCTTGAAGTTTTCCTATTTTGGGCCTCATCTCCAGCTGGAAGACCAAGATTAATTTCTTTGAGAGTTAACTCCTTTACCCCAGCTGAGCATTGCATTCCAAACTTGTTTTTTGTCCTTCTGGTTAGCTATGATCTTTAGAAAGCCTTGCTAGTGCTTGGTTAGAGAGGACAGGGAAATAAGCAAGATGCAGTGCAAAAGCAAGGTAGCAGCAAGGAAAATCTTGAGAGTGAAGTCATAGTTCTCATAAAA